>NMRB01001118.1:73342-90769 GCA_002633025.1 Notospermus geniculatus | reverse complement strand
CAAGGTTGTCTCGCCCGTGGTCACGTGACTGCCTGAAGAATGTCATGAACAGCTACATTCAACAAGTACTGCGGCGCGAGACCGCGAGATTCCACGAGATTTCTAAATAGGACTCGTTCCTAGGCACAGATTGCGGAAGCTGGGTGATGTTCGGCTACCGAAACTACACCCAGGGTATTGTTTTAGTGAAGACTGAGACCCTGGGTAATCTTTGTATATACCCAGGACGACATTTTTCCTTTCAGCGCTATTAGGGCCGTTTAGACGACAGGCAAAAATCCACATACGATCCGATCGAATCCGATCGTGGTTCAAAACTCTTGCGTGTAAACGCTGCCCAATGGGGTCCAATGTGGATTTTGGACCGCATTGGACCACATTCGACCACATTCAAATCTCGTCTAAACGCAAATGAGACCCGATGAGGTCGATCGGATCCAATCGGATCGAATCTGAATGTGGTTTTTGGCTTGTCGTGTAAACGGCCCTATAATCAGTGGTGATCGTTAAGAACAACCATGAAATTTTTCATGAATGAAGCTCTTTGAATGATTTGCCAGAAACCAAGCTGTTGTTTTTTTCTTTGAGACATGTGCGCGGATCCACATATTGAGCACGGTAATGCCATAGCCCCGGACCAAGATGATCCTGACTTTGACGATTACGACTACTACCGGCTCTTCCACAACGACACGAATATGGCTGTCCAATGTGACAACAGCTACTGGTTCACAGGAACCAATCAGAGAAATGGAACCCTGCTATGTCGACTGGAGAACTGTAAAGCTCGCTGGGACCCGATGGAGAAGGAAGCATGCCGTGCTGGTAGAGTATCAATAGCTTTTAACGGGCATCTGTAAAATAACTTCGTTTTCGCAAAGTGGCTCTTGCGCAGTGAACGGAGTAGGCCCAAGCCGCCAGTTAGACTGAGGCACTCAATCTCTGTAATACGCATGCGCAAACTGCGCAGCATCACATAGACTGAGACCAACCTCAACAATTTTTGTTACGAGAATCAACACTGATTGGTCGATTTTGAATGCATATGTTTACAGCCATGCCGATTGGCCATTTTGGGGGTCACATGATTGCAAAATGGCGGCGCTTTATTTAACGAACTTCAGTCAGACAGAAAGCAAAGCAAAACTTGGTAATAGTATCACCAAGTTTTAAATACCTTTTGATCGCACGACTGATAGTCAATGAGCTAGAGGCCAAAAAAGAACTTTTTGAACGCAACATTTTGAGTGGTCATTTGTTGAATTCTATCAAACCATTGCAGAGATACATGTATGCCGTTTTTCATTTCCCCTACCCCATAATTTGGGTGTCGTTATTCGGCAGGCCCAGCCATGTTCAGGGGCCATTTTCTACCATAAAGCTGAAATTGCTGACTTGGCTTAAAGGTTTTTCTGACACTAGGGCTATGGTACTTTCCAAAAAATAAGGTCTCCCTTTGTCCCTAAAAATGGTACCAATATTTCGTCTGGCTCATGGACTATGAGGTCTTTCCCCCGCAGCACTGATGATCTAATCGTGCTCCATCAGTGACACTAAAGGAGATAGACGCACGACAGCTTTGTCGTCTTTTGTCGACTATTTGCCAAAGACCGATGCCGCCGGGCTGGGGATATGATGGGGCAGTCGTGCACAAAGCAGCATCATAAAAGACGTTGTTGGTTGGTAGACTGAGGGTGTGGCTGCGCGAGACTAGCCGCCACTGTCAACACCCACACTTTGAGGCAAAGGAAAGAGCGTCCCTTTTCGGAACAAAGTTTTTTTTTCGAATACATGAACATGTATACGGTTTTCTGAGATTTTGTGGTAACATCATGCACTAAGTCAAGAGAACTTTGTCGGCAAATTCGACTTCACTTTGCAGCTGAATGTAGCCCTATCCGTTTCTATGGCGGTGTTCTAAAACAGTCTACCGGAAGATGGGACTTACCATGCACGGTCAATAATACCGACTTGGACACACCTGTCACGGCAAATAAATCAGCGTGCCTGGTGTGTGACCCTGGGTTCCAGATCATGGATGGAAATTATAAGGTAGCTGGCCCAATTCCGGTGAGGTGTGGTCCTGATGGGAAATGGGACGCACGTTTCCGGTGTAAAAACCAGATTGGTAAGCAACATACATGTATACATTGTCAAAGGACAAGGTTGGTGTCCACATGCCATGAAAATTTCGTGATTATGCAGATTTATCATTAAAATACGCGTTTCAACATATACGGCTGTTCTGTTCCATTTTTCGTTGCAAACAACCCGAATGCAACATTGAATTGAATCGCTGATATTGTACTACAGGGTGGGCCAAAAAAGCGCAACATGGGGAGCCCAATTTTGGTCTGGAGACCAGGTTGTATGATGTCCATTTCAAACCCAGTAATAACCTGATAACAAGTAGGTCAGGGTAGGATTAGTCATAAATAGGCCTGGGCCTTTCAAGAGATCGAGTGACCTTTTCAAACTTTAACCAAGCCTATTTTGGATGATGCAATGAATGACAACTGCCCTGTTCGGTAAATAGGTAGCCCTATTTTATTTGTGGTCATTTGTGGGCAAAGTAAGATTGACTGATTGGCACTCATGCATTCACAGATACAAAAGGTAAATTGATTCATGACAGTTTTTGAACTTGAAATAGGCATGGTGTCAGGCCGCAACTGGGTCAGTGCCGGTGTGAAAGGAATCCAAGTCCCCCTGGAATCAAAGTCCGGTCTTATTGTTCAGCGAGGGATTAGAATATATGGCTAGAGAGACCATGACCGTTCGAATATAACCTTACAATAGCGGGCTATTGTTTGGCGGATCTGCATTCCTAGGACGCTGATTCCTGTCACACCTGCATTCCATTTTTGAATGAAATACCATACCCTGTAATAGGGATTATTGAGGTCATAATGGCCTGGTCACTTTCTAGTAAAACCTGGTCCCCCTTGGAGATTTAAAAGGTGGATGTTGCGCTTTTTTGGCCCACCCTGTAGTTCTACATGTTTGTTTCAAACAACTTTCCTTTTCCGGTCCGTCCCCACCGAATCAAACAGACTGTCAACGACCATCTCCGGAAGACTTTCCAAGAAGATTCTTACAAATCTTGACTTTCGATGCCAGGAATCAGATGGAGTTTGGATGCATCAGGGATGATTTCCTGATGTTTGGTGACCCTGTCGTCAGATGTGAAAATGGAAACTGGAGCCTTCCTTGGCCTGTTTGCAGGTTTAAATGTAGGTGGACAGCTGACGCCGGTGTGACATCTGCCAGTGTTGCCGTAGTTTTCGGTTTGGGAAGACTAGCGAACGGTTAGGCTTAGGGCTCAGGTTGGGCTCAGCTATATTTCTAACTGTCGTCAATGTATGTCAATTTTTCTGGTACAAACTCAACGTCAGATCAAGGCTCAATACTGGGACCCTTATTATTCATTATTTATTACGACTTGAATATATCTAGTGAGATTTTCAACACCATCCTATTTGCCGATGATACCACGCTCGTAAGTGATCTTGACAATTTTGGTAAAATAAGCAATGCTGACATCCTCACCCATAATATAAATCTCGAAATATCAAAAACTTCAGCCTGACTGAAGGCCAATAACTTTTCTTTAAATATAAAAAGGACGAAATATATGATCTTCCAAAGTACTGGCTCATCTAACGTACAACTAAACGTTACACTTGAGAACTCGCCTATTGATAGGGTTGACAATTTCAACTTCCTCGGAGTTTTTATTCCAGACATAATATGTACAAGAATAGGGTTTGGACAAAAGTTCTTAGAGAACTTACAAACGTCCTTACCATATGCCAGTTACAAACACTTGTCATAGAATGAAGATACATTACTTCCTCGGACTCCATTTGCATAAACACTTAAGCTGGTCAATACACGTAAAAAATACCTCCTTAAAAATTTCGATGTCTATAGGTTTACTGAGAAACATTAGAAAATATTTACCGCAGAAAACGTTGATCACTGTCTATCATTCGCTAATTATACACCACATTTAAATTACCACTTACTATCCTGGGGTCATGACCATATCACCATTCATAAATTACACAAACAAGGCCTCTCGTGTTATCACCAATAGTCATTTTCTAGCCCATTCTGAACCTCTCTTCAAGCAACTGCGATTTTTATAACTTCCCAACATGCATATACTCACACAAATGAAAATCCTGCACAAATACCATAACAACAGNACAAGAAAGTGGACCCAGGGTACAATTTCACTTGGCGACATCGAACCTGGGTACACTTTATGTGTACCCAGGACGACAATAACCCCTTCAGCGTTACTGGAATATGATTTAATCTAGTTTTTGGGGGCCACCCAATATATTTCTAATAGACAATTAATTCTGTTGTTATTAGTGGACTCTGTCTGTCTAATCTCCCATTTCTGAGGGCGGGCTTCAAATCTGATACAGAACACATGAATCAGCTGAAATATAGAATATTATGTTGCTTACTTCCCTGATACTTTTCTGTGGGGTTCGCTCATTTTTGACAAAATGTCACTGACTGACTTTGGCCAGAGTTGTTCGGCAGTGCATACAGGTTGTATCAGAAAAACTAGACTCTCGAAATAAATCATCATAAAATAAACATAGAGGCGAAGTTTGAAAAATGGCCATCCCTTTGTAGAAGATGTGATTCTGCATGAATGATACACATCCTCTACAAAGGGATATAGCCGTTTCAAAAGTCCTCTCTATGTTTATTTTATGATGATTTTTTCGCGAGTCAGATTTTTGTCTGATACACCCTGTAAAGATACTTAGATCCTCTCTATGCTTATGCCAAATATTGGCCATATATTGGATGTGAAATATCGCTATCCTCTGGTCCATACAGCCATATCTCACAAGCAATAGCAGGTAGAATGTTGTACTCCAAGAATGAATGTGTACACTCATGGAAAAAAGTAAATGGGCAGCAGTTTTTCTTGAATATCTCCAAACCAACGTAATGTAGGAGACTAAGCCTTACATTATGTGAAAGCAAATTTTCCTGGCTATCTCATAATATGAAATCCAGAACATCCGGTGAAATCCACCTTTGATAGAAGGAATTTTGTAAAGTCATGTTTTTCGCTACTTTCTTATTTGCAGGTTTTCACTGAAAATTTTTATAGCAGTGTGTTCCTGTCATCAAGAGCTTTCATATCATATCTTAAATTTGCAATTATTTTAATGAGAAATGTAGTTTTAGGCCACTTTTATCTAAATTATTCTGCACATGCCAGTCATTGGTCTGCTGAGCAGATCAGAATAAATGGCCATTCAATAGTTTTTGTGTCTTGAAGTGTGCCCGTGGTAATAGGCCTGCACTAGTTTTTATCACAGAGCATAAGCCGTGGTTACACTACATAAAATCCCCGGGGTTTTTTGCGGTCACACCTACGAATTGCCGGGCTTCGAGAAACTCGTGTCTGAAAAACGCGGGTTTTTGAGACACGGCAATGTCGCCGTGCTTTTCGAAATCCCCGTGTGTTCGTTAGTTCTTCGCACGGCGACAGATGGCGCAATAAAGTAATGAGAAAATTTAAGATATGATACGAAAGCTCTCGATGAGAGGAACACACTGCTATGAACATTTTCAGTGAAAACCTGCAAATAAAAAGTACCGAAAAACATGACTTCACAAAATTCCTTCTATCAAAGGTGTATTTCACCGGATTTTCTGGACTTTGATATCATCAGATAGCCGGGAAAATTTGCTGTCACATATGTTAGGCCCATTCTCCTACATTGCATTGGTTTGGAGATACCGGTATTCAAGAAAAACTGCTGTCCGTTTACTTTTTTCCATGAGTGTATAGGCCTACATGTGTGTGTATGGGGTGGGGGGTGGTAGGAACATTTTGATATTGCCCGAGGACAGGTATTGGTTTGGGTTACCTTTTCCATCCCGAGAAGTGTGTTCCAGTGAAATGATGATATCTCACTTCATCAATGAATTGAGGTGCAAAAATAGTTATGGTGCGAGTTGTGCCATTGATGTACTCCTAGAGTCCTATTATTACGGAGTGTACTTGTTCAGTGATGAAGTAAAAAATCCTGTGAATTCAGGTAAATTCATTGAATTGCTGAATGAAACATGTGAACAAAGAGCGCACAGTGGCTTAGCCACTTGTTCTATGCGGGAGGCAATCTGGAATTGGTGTGTAAAACACTTGCCACGTGCGTTCCACCCAAAAGGAACGCATAATGCCGAAGCTGTGGAAGCATTTCGTGCATTAGGTAGCAAAGATGGGCTACCTGAAAAATTTCAAATATTATTTAGTGCGAATGGCAAATGTCCAGATGGCCATCCATTGAATAAAAGTGAGCTAACTGATAGTATCATGCACATCACATTGGGTGCAAATAGACGAGCAAACGGGTTCCTACCAGATGTCTTTGTAGATCAGTTACTCAGGAACTATCAGTTTTGGTCCCGAAAACTGATGTGTAGTGTCTGTGGATTGGAGGGTGTTTTAGATGGCCAAATATGTCTTCCACGCTTTCTGCAGTTTGAACTGGGAGTTACGGACAACTTTCAAAATGCACAACATCCACCAATCCAAATTATGGAAGAGTGTCTGTTTCTAGGAATTCCATATAGACTCAGTGCAGCTGTACAAGTTGTGAGGGGTCATTTTTCAGCTATTGTTTACCATGCAGGGCATTATTACATACTTGATGACACACTTAAGCCATCTGCGTACAGAACATTTACTGAGGCTGTGAAAGGAAAATCCTTCAACTCTGCAATGCCTATGCATGAAACACGTGCAACTGACAAGGCTATTCACCTTCTTCTGTATTGTAGCACAGCAGATTTAGATGCCATTCATCAAACTAGAGAAATTTCTATTAGCCAGCTTATGGAGCAATACAATGAGCAAAATTCTCGTAGGTCGGATGATGCAGAGAATTTGTCATTTTCTTCTGGCAAACTGATAGACCTAACTACATTGCCAACTTCATCATCTGAGTCGCCATTGTGCAATACAAACTACAGGAGTGGCGAAGAGAAATACATGGACAGTTCTGACGCTTGCTCTGTAATTAAAAAGCCCAAGCCCAAGAAGCCAACAGACGAAAGTGGACTTTCAATGCCAGTTAATAAGAACTAATCTTCATCTGAGAAACTGAGACGAAAGAAATCAACAACTGGAAAAAAAGCCAAGAGAAGGTTACTGCTCCAGACACCTTCAAGAACCAGTGTTAAGCTGAAGACATCTTGTGGTAAAAGTTCCCAGGCACAGAACACTCCTAAAAACAGTCGCAAGCGAAAGATGACTTCTACAAACTGTTCAAAGCAACAACGACCTTGTGGTGAAAGGTTTGACACACCTTCTAAATGCAGTAATCTGGAGACACTTCCTAGAACCAGTCCCAGGTTCAGGACACCTTCAGGTAACAGTCCAAAGCTACAAACACCAACTCGAAGAAGTCCCAGGATCAACAAAAGTTCGAAGGGTGAGGGAGAGGCATCTGATTCTAATTGCAATCATACAGGTTTTTGTTCTCTTCTGGGAAAGGAAATCCCATTCTCAGTCAAAGAGAATAAATTGTATTTTTCCTGTCAAGAATGTTTTGAGGCAGCTGGCTTGTGGAAACATATATTATCTAAGGGACACAAGAAGAAGATGAATCCCCTACTTTTGGCTTCTGGATTTGATAATCCTGATGATGCGTACATATTTGATGGACGTAGGCGAAAAATGATAGATGTGGCTGCTTTTGTTTCAATTCTGGCACACTGCGACTTTAGTTCCAACAAGGATCAGCTGACAGCCATTCACCAAGAGCTCACCACAAAACTGAATTCCGGGCTAGTTGCGGACATGAAGAATTTGAAGTACATGACTACTCCACTCAAAAGGAAAATGAAGAAGGAATCCCCTTTCCAGTATGATAGTTCTCCTGCTCTAACACCAGCTAGGAAAAAACTGAACCGACGCAAATTGAGGCAAAGCTTGGAAGTGCCATCTCGTTATTTGAAACGAACCAGGAAGAAGAAATTAGAAGGTTTGCTTGATTCCGTCTGTGACAAGTACTTCAATGGTGATGCCAAGCAGTTAATGGAAGCATTTTCGCAAATAATAAAAAGGCGAAAAAATGTCACACCAGAGTTACTGACGCCACTTGCTGATGTAATCAAAGGAAAATCGAGAATGAGCAAACAAGAACCCTGCATTGATGCTGCGAAATTAATCTATATCAGTGAAAATTTCAGTGGTACAAGACTCATGGATGAATTGAGAAGAAATATTCCAAATCTACCCAGCAGATATCAGGAACAGATTGTCAAAAAGACGTATGATGATGAGTTCAGCATTATTCTCCTTCCTGTTAGGACTGCTAGTGGTTCCCGCATTGATCCAAGTAGGTTAACTGATATCTTGTTATTCAAATATTATTGGCTGCAAGGTACGAAACACTGGAAATTGTATGGAGATGGCAGAGAAATCGGTGGTCGTCAAAGCACATTCATTGGCACCAGTATCATGAACAACGAAGCCTACTTATACGACATTATGTTCCAGAGTCCAAAGATTATATATCCCATCGCTGTATTCTTCGAGAGCGACAGCCGTGATAATTTAGATGAAAACCTTGGAAAAGATGGGTACCTTGAATCATTCATTTCAGACAAACAAGCATCAGGAGAACATATTTTCTACCTCACAGGAGATGAAATGTTTTTGGAGGCCATGTTGGATCCTGATGGAGAGGGCAATCTGGCTCCAAATTCAGAAGAAGGCTGGAACATCTACCATAAATCAAGGAGAGATCAAAAGTCTGAAACATCACCTATCACACACTTGAGAACTGACCTGAAGCTGAATATTGACAGAGATCACCCGGGATCGTTAGTGCCCAGTATAGATGTGAAGAGGATAGTTCTTTGTGTGTTACATGCAGTGGCAAGATGTGTGGAAAAGTTGCTGAATGTAGAAATCGCAACAATAATATCTGAAAGCAACATTGCTGAACAGATTAAAAAAGGCGAGGAAAAGGATGCCTATATCAGCAACCGTATTTCTTCCCTGGAGAATAACATTAACCAAAGAGGGATTAGGCAAGGCAATTTTAGAGTGCATTTCAACAGGCGACGTGAGCCAGAACCTGTATCGCTAAATAAGGACCATGCCATTGCTGTAATTTCCCCTCTTACAGATGCAGTACGAGAACGGTTTCCTGATGCAGCTCCTCATGTTCTTTCCAATGTTGTTGATGAGACTCCTTTCAAAAAGGAATTGCCTAAAACAGTGGCTGCCTCTTTAGAATTACCAGAGAAGTTCACCAAGCTGCAGCTGGCAAAGTCAATCTGGCATTATTTCTTCAAGATGGTGAAGACTTTGACTAAAGATCCTCAACCCGTTCTCCTCCCAGGAAGAATGGAGGGAACAAAACACGCAGACGATTACAGTTGGGGATATTCCAAAGAAGACATTGTGAACTACAAGAATGATGCAGAATGCTTCTATCAGTTGTTCTGTCTTCGCCATGGTTCGAAAGAACTGACACCGTATATGATGAAACTCATCGACCATGTTCCTGAATTCATGGAAGTTCTGGCTTTTCCTCTAGCAAGATTCCAGTCAGAAGGTGGTGAGCATGCCAATTATATGCATAATCGATTCTACTTCCAGCACACGCGACATCATGGTGGAAAGGGGAAACCAGATACAACGAGGGAGCTTCTCTTCAAGATGTGGAAAGACCTTCGGTTTGAAATTAACGAATTGCAAACATCTGAAGATCCTGATGCAAGAGAGGCTGCAGAAGCATTTCAAGTTTATGTGAAACGTCACGTTGCTGCAGCAACTATACAAAGGGGGTACAGAGCACACTTGTTAGTAAAGAACTTCAAGACTTCTGAACCAAAGATCCCTTCAGTTCCGAAGCCAAAACGTATCTTAACTGGCTACACCTTTGTACTGACTGGTAGGGTGCCGTCCTTCAATGGTAAAACAATGACTCAAGCAGCCATGAAAATGCTGATCAAAACAAATGGGGGAAAGATCGGGAAGATGCCAGATGGAAAAGGAAAAGGGAAGTCCACAAAGTTGTATACACTGCTGAGCAATCAGTCACTTATTGACAGCGGAAAGGAACCAGATACTGTCCGAATAGCTGTACGGAAAGGACATGACATATTGTCATATGATTTCATACACGATGCAGTTGCAAACAATACCTGCAATAAGGAAATGTTTAGGCTAAATGTACAGAGACTGGCATCAAAGATCACACCCGACATATCTATTGAAAACACCCACTTTTCCAAGATACCTCGCATGATGACAATTTTGAAGGGAAATCGGCAAAAAAAGTGGAGCGAAAAAACACCTGCGTTGAAAGAGAATAAGTACAAAAAGGTGGGGAAAAATGCTGCTCAATTCTATGTCGCACATAAACGCAGAATTGCTGTTCATAAGGGTCAAGAAGGTGCAAAATCCATGGGGAGAATGGCATCAAGGAAACTCAATTCGGCCTTGTTCAAGGAATGGAACGGATTACCTGAATCTGAAAAAAATATTTGGATCAGAAAATGGAGAGAGCAGCTTTCTCAGAATCAAAAACGAATTCTTGCTCTGCGTGAAAAGAAGATATCTCTTGAAAGGCATAACAGAATACAAAATCCATCATATACCTCTGTGTGTTCCAGGTTGACAGAACATTCTTTTGATGACAAATCATAGCAGAGCCAGTTCCCATTGCATATTTTCCTTCGCTATTTCCAAGACAACGTCTACCACGCATGAATGTCCTCAGTGCCAATCAGGGTACTGGTGGTCCATGTTCCACTGCCTCTCGAAAGTATTTAAGCACCCAGTGATACCAGACAAGAAAAGACGCTGAAACTTCCATTTTATTGGTCGTACATGCTTCAGATTTTCAGCACTTTTATTCTTCTAGGTGTAGCAATCAGTTCTATGGTCAAAGATGACCTCTTCCGTTCTTACCAGGGCTAATAAAGATGCGGCTTCTGCGCTGGCGAAAAAATCAAATACAAAATATACAAATGGGAAGTTATGAAGCTACATTTGTTTTAACATGAATCCCTCATTTGAAAGGGGCAATTGACTGGGCTCTTTCCTTGTGACATGTTTGACATCCTCACTGTCTCATTCCCCTGAAATACATGTAACTATATTGACCTGACAGCTGGCCTGTTGATATTACGGTTACTCACGATTATGATTTTGATAAAGAATTTCTGAATATGAAAGCTGTAAATTATCATCATAATCATTGTAGTTATTTTAACTACAAAAATTATGGTGGAAGAAAAAAACATTGTCCCCGACGGGTACATACCTAATGACTTTGCTGAACGTCAGATTTGTGGTGTATTTTTAAATAAGTAGATGCAAAACTTTTGCATTGAGCAATATATCGGGTGGCCAAAAAATACATCAAAATTCAAATTCATATTTCTCAAAAACGTTTCGTTATATTATTCAATGATCATTTCAAATTGTTTTGTTTGACATGTTAAATGTTTGCATTGGTACCTTTTGCATTATGAAAGAAATCAACTTCCAGAATTTCGCAAATTTTCGACCCCAACCAGGTCTTCTTCAGGCTGGTACTTTCAAGTCGAGCTCCAGAAGCGAGCTACGAGCTACCATTAAGCTTCTGGTAGCTCAACTTGAAAGTGCCAGCCTGAAGAAGACCCGGTTGGGATCGAAAATTTGCAAAATTCTGGAAGTTGACTTTCTATATCGATATATTATCATTTTGTGTGTCGACTTTTGTGCTCTCTCTAGCACTATTATATGAACATATCACTCAAAAAAAACCACGGTAAAAATGCAATGCTGGAAACAAATAAGACCTGGGTGGACAAAAACCATCCCAAAGTTCAAATTTCAATGTCTATTTTATCTACTGCAGCTGAATCAAATTTAAGTTGATGTAAAATCACGTTTAAGAGGTCATGTTTACAGATGCCATAATTCATTAGTTGCCCACTATAAATCATGTTTAATAATATGGTCTTTTGCAATGGGAATTGATTAGCAGGCAAGAGCCAATGAGACAGAAGAACATACTTCAAGATATGAGTATTAATGACCTACTGATTAACTTGAGTAGCCGTCAAAATGACCTCTTAAACTTGACCTTTTAAGCATATCTTAGGTTTGATGTCAAGGCAGTGGTGTTCATTACGCAATGCTGTAATCTAGTTTTGTGCAGTTTCACTTATGGTCTCTTCAAATGTGATCAAAGACTAGGATTGTTATATTGGGTGCCACGGCCTTCGAACCACAGCTGTTGAGATAAAACTTTCACATATGTGTCGCCACATATGTGTCGGAGGTAATACCCGGTACCTTGGAATCGTCTGATGTGAATTGTCATGGAGTAATTATAGATTTTTGGTAATGGTAAACGTTTTTTGAGGAATTGAAATTTATATTTCGACATGCTTTCTCAGGCATTGCAATTTGAAGAGTGGCAGAGTGATTGCCCTCCTCATGAACAATAGAGCTTTATTTTTCACGAGGAGAGCAATCACTCTCCCAACCCTCAAATTGCACAGCCTGCTTTTTTATCTCAGTCATGTCAGTGGGTTCCGGCATTGCATTTCTTTAAAATGAGTTTTTATCAAGCAACAGTCTAAGATACCTGCCGAAATTTCGCATGCACAACAAAACCTCGTGAAATGTTTTGACACCAAATTTCATTGAATTATAATGAACTGTTTTCGGTTAATCAAAATTTGAAATTCCCTGTGTTATTTTGGCCACCCAATATTCGAACAGGGACCAATCACTAAAAACACATGACCAACTTTCAATTAAGACGTGGAAAGAAGTAACTACTCTGTTGTACACAAGTTTCTGGGATGCCATCTCTGTGTGTCTAAAAGCATACGGTTGAACAGTTTGTGGCACCACCAGGGCCTGATTTAGCGGTTTAGAGAAACAATGATCATATGGATCATATAAACCTTGGTTACAATACATAGAAATCCCCAGGCTTTTTGAGACACGTGTCAAGCCCGGGCCTGCAAAAACCCGCCTGAGACCCGGTGCGCGTAAACAATACTAAAATCTAGCTGAACTTAATTGGTACGCCCGGCGTTAGAATCGCTGATGGCGCGCACTCTTCACGAGGAGGAGGCGCTAAATTACAGAGTGCTGGCTGCATGGCTCCACGTGACCTTGACATTGTCATGCTTCCTCCAATGGAAAGCGGGTCTTTTAAAGAGTCCAGTATGGTTTATATGATTCGCCTGGTGTACATAATTCTGCCAATGTCCATATATTATGCATGTTTTAATAACCTAGGTATTTTACAATTTAACATGGTAGAGTATTCTCATGTTGCAAGAGAACTGAATACATGAATGATGATCGCATATGTTTGTATTGTAATTGAAAAATGTAATCGTTTCTGGACAAGTGCCCAATATGCATAAAATATCTCAAATGAAAAAGTTCCCTTAATATCTTGTTTGGTCCAATAGATAAGGGAAATGTTTCACCTGAGATGTTTTAAGCATACGGGCCTAGGAGTATGCAAGTAGTTTTTACCCCATTCGTGTAGTAGAAATTCCCAGTTTTAAGATCCAAAAGGCTCAGTATGGAAGATTACACAGTGTGCGGCTCATATCTTGTCTCCCATGGCTTGTGACAATGATACGCTCTCTGACTACGCTAGTAGACACGGTGCACAATCAATATTGCTGTACACCTGCGGGAGAAACTCCGGTCACATATGCTTGGCAAAGCTGAGATGCCAAATTACTATATATACCATAGCTAAGGGCAAAATGATAACCCTAGGTGAATGAATACACTAAAAAAGGCTAGCTGCTGCAATATCTCCCAGAAATTAGCAGGAGAACGCATCGAAAATAGGCAGCGGGAGAATTAGACTTCTCCCGCAGTCGTACAGTTCATTGTAAAATTGCCGATTTTCGATGCGTTCTCCTGCAAATTTTTGGGAGATATTGCAGCAGCATGCCTTTTATAGTGTACTCATTCACCTAGGGCTATCATTCTGCCCTTAGCTATGGTATTTATAGCGATTTAGAACCTCACCTTCCCCACGTGTTGGTCACTGGAACTTTCTCCCGCAGCTGTACGGCAATATTGAATGTGCACCGTGGTAGAGTTGTGTAACTTTAAAGTTGCCAATACATGTGGGGTCCAAGGCGCATTACGCTGGCAAACTCTCACTGTGGAGATTTCAGTGGCAACAGAAGAGCCCGGCCATACGTGCAGGCGTAAGTGAGGTGGATTATGTATAGACAGGATTTTGAGTACTGGGGAATTGTACAATCATTGTGACACCATGTAGACGAATGCCGTTAGGACAATGATTGTAGGTAAATTATACTACTCTTATTTCACAAATTTAATGAAAATGGTTTGTATAGTTAAATTTTTTGCTCCAGTACTACCGGTATATATTTTTGTGTAAAGGTATAATTTCGTGACTTGATAATGGCACTGCCATTATCAAGTCACATGGGTCGTATTCATAAAGCGGTTCTATTTTGTTAGAATCATCTTTGGCCGGTTAAGTACGGTGTTTGACCTTGGACCTTGCAAACTTGGAACCGGCCTAAGACGGTTCGAACGATAGAACCGCTTTATGAATACGACCCTAACTGTGACTACAATGGCGACTGCGCAGTGAGGCTACAGTTGACGCAAATTATGTGAGCCGCTCCAGCAAAAGCTGATGCTTGTCGCAACCCGAGGAAATGGTTAACGGCCTTGCAGCACAACAGCTGAAATACTGTGGTCACGGAGATATGCCGGATTCGACTCCATATCCACCCATTGATTCTGGGGAATTTGGGGTTGGGCCTGTGGACGGTGGATATGAATGATCCTGAGACATGCCCAAATCATTTTTGTTTGGGCCATACCTTCCCTAAAAGTACGGCTAGGCCTAACCGCTCCCAGTCCGGCATAACTCTGCGACCACATATTGATGCAGGTTTACAATAGTAATGGGCAGCAATGATAGTTGAGTAAACTGATGACCAATGATGATCACTTGCGACAAGCATCTGCTTTGCTGGAGCGGTTCACAAATGGTAAAATGTTGGCCATGCATAGCGAAAATAAAAGGTTACAACAGCAAGAAAGTCAGAAATCAATGCAGAAATTGACTGCAGACATAAGAAAATTCCTTAAGGAAATGAACATGAATGACATTTAGCCTAGCACATAGTTTGCGTGTGCGCTGGATTGAAGAGAGTTGTTGCTTATTCGGGACAGTCATGACCCTGTATTGTCCAGGGGTAATATAATAATACCATTACAATATCCCCTTTCAGGGAGGACCTATAGCCGTGGTTACAGTACATAAAAATACCCGTGTTTTTCCAGACCCGTGTCAAACCCGTGTGTACGAAAATCCCGGCGAGAGGTCACACTAATACACTGTAGTTAAGTAGCCCGGCGGCAGTTGCGCTGCAAACATCGACTCTTCGGTCATTTCTGAATTAATGGCATACATTGTCAGAGGCGCGAAAACGACATCACTTAATGGCTGCGCCATCTGTCGCCGTGCGAAAAACTAACGAACACACGGGGATTTCGAAAAGCACGGCGAGATTGCCGTGTCTCAAAAACCTGCGTTTTTCAGACACGGGTTTCTTGAAGCCCGGCAATTCATTGGTGTGACCGCAAAAAACCCGTGGATTTTATGTAGTGTAACCACGGCTTATATCTCACTGTTCTGTCCTGGAATAACAGCCCTTTGCCAACAAGTAACTTGCCACTGCTTATGACGTTCAAGTGACATAACAATAAGGAGATTATTCGTTATGCTGAGTGACCAAAGGCCTACCATATGCCTTTGGTCAGTCGGCATAAAGAATCGGAGAGTGGAACCATTCAAAGTGAGTTTAGGCATATGAATTATGACACAGAACCATTAACCACCATCATGTCTTTATTGTTACGTCACTTGAACGTCATAAGCAGTGGCAAATTACTTGTTCGCAAAAGGCTGTTATTATTCCAGGACAGCGCAATGAGACATAGGTCCTGCCTGACAGGGGATGTTGTGATGTTATCTTTAGACTACCCTCGGAAAGTACAGGGTCAAGACAGTCCCGAATAAGCAACAACTCTATTGGGACCTTTAGCGAGAGCAAACCAATTTCTCCTATTGTGTGCAATTGTTACACATCGTGGCCATTGGGTAATCTACCGAATTCTAAAAAAAACTTCTGCTAACGTCACTTGGTACATTGTACACAATAGGTCTGTTGGATATAAACCTGAATTTACCTTAATCTCGCATTTGTAACCTCACTCTTCAGTAGGCAAGGGCATACCATATTCAGCAATATTTAAAAAAAAATCATAACTTGAGCCAATGAGAGGACAGAAGGTATGTGATGGAAATCAACACAACTACCTTACCCACTCTAACAGTACCAGTGGTTTATGGCATTGGTCAGTTCCAGACCTTAATAACCACTCTTGAAACCACAAATGTTCGAATAAGCCAGTTTATTGAGTGCCGCCGAAATAGACCACATTAAAGCCGGTCACCGTGCCAATCCCAACTTGACCAAATCTGTTAACAGCCTGGAGTAGACGAACCAGCACGTGACAAAAAGTCATGAAGTGGGCGTTAGTATTAAAACGGATGTTACAAGTTCGAGATTAAGGTATTTCTACAGTTGTGTTGGATAGCTATGTTTTTAGATACATTCTCAAAAGAATGGAATATTCTGATAATTTCCATTCATGTTCGAAACGTGTTCCTGGAAACACCTAAATGAAAATGAATTTGATCGTTTTCGGCTCAGAATTCCACAGAAATGCTCCAATGGAAAGCCAGTCTTAACAGTCAATGTTTATATGATTCGCCTGGTGTATATGGTTCAGCCTATATAGTGCATGTTTTAATAAGCTATGTATTTTACAATTTATCGTTAGCGTATTCTCATGTTGCAAGAGTACTTAATACGTGTACGGTACATAAATGATGATTTATTTTGTGAATATGGCACATGTTTTGTGTAACACGTTTTGTTAAACTAATGCAATTGAAAAATGTAATCGTTTGTGGACAAGCGCCCATTATGCATTAAATATCTCAAGTGACAAATTTCCCTTAATCTTTTGTTTGGTACAATAGATTAAGGGAAATGTTTCACATGAGGTGTTTTAAGCATACGGGCCTAGGAGTATGCCAGTAGTGAATTTGTACAGGGTGAAAGTTTTTACCCCATTCGTGTAGTAGAAATTCCCACATTTAAAACATGTTTAAAGTCCAAAGGCTCAGTATGGAAGATTACACCTGTGGCTCACATCTTGTCTCCCATGGCTTGTGACATCGATACACTCTCTGACTACGCTAGTAGAGTTGTGTAACTTTATAAAGTTGCCAATACATGTGGGGCTCAAGACTATTGGGGGGGGGGGGGGGA
>NMRB01001118.1:42330-58808 GCA_002633025.1 Notospermus geniculatus | reverse complement strand
TCTATTCTCAATGTTACAAAGATAGGAAGATATCGTGTAATCATTTGATTTTAAATACCGGAACAGATTCATTCTACTCATATTCGCTGTTTCAAGATCCCATTCCTGGCTGTAACAATCACTCAACCGTTGCCTGAATAAATTCAAGAACCCAGTTAAATTTCCTACCCCTTGGGCTAACCACACATCTCCAAAACCAAGTCTTTCCAACAAGGATTTGACCTTTTTTGCCCAGTTTCTACCTCTTGCTGTTAATAGACCACGATAACATACTAGTGGATACCGGCCATCCTCAAGCTGGATTAGCCATCTTTACAATTGAAAAATTCGATTCTTTGGCTACTGGCAAACGACCACATTCTGCACGGACTGCACTGTTTGGTGTGCCTGACCAAACACCCAACACGAGACGCTTCAAAAACGAAGTATGTGCACCCTCTCAACCTCATGACACGGTACAAAACCCCATACCTCCATACCATATTTATAAATGGAGGAAATACAGGCATCATACACATATAATGATGTCTTGGCAAGCACATATCCTGATTAATGGGGGCGTGGCATGCTTGCCAAATAGGGATATTTTTCAGCATTAGATGGCAAGCATGCTTGCTAAACAAGGAGGAAAAAGGGAACTGCTTGCCAAATAAACCCGACCCTTTCTTAACCTTAATTTTGGTGCTGTTTTATTGCATTCGGTCCAACACCTCCGGAGATACTAAGTATTGAAGTCTGAAAAGTGGGATGTATTTTCCGACTCCGATATATATCATATTTTCTCCTGTTTTCAGTAAATTGTACTAAGACAGCCGCAAGCAATTAGGAGCCTCAGAAACAGGTCATAGCTGTCAAGTGGTTTTAGGCCAATGGACATTCCAATGAATAGGATTCATGTATACATTTCAACCTATTTGGTTTGTGACCTGATGTAAGGCACTTTACCGGTTCTGCGTCTGATTGGGCTAGAAAGCAATTTGTGGTCAATGTTGTACTTAGGGAGGTCAGGGCCCATATTCATAAATTCAACTACTTTATCTTAAACTACTTTATTTTAAACACAAAAGATAATGAATATGGACCCTGAGCCTTATCTTACACTTTTGGTAGGCCTACTTTTGGTATGGTAGGCCTAGGCCTATGTACCAAATATTGATACGCGTTTCAGCGGCTTTGCGAAAACTCCCTAATGTCGACAATAGGCCTAACCCCGCACCGGGAACTCCAACCACTTGCGGCCAAATGGGCTAAAAATGAGGGCACGGCAGGAAAACTGCCATCCAGGTCATGCATGACAACATGGATAATGCATGCACAAAATATAGGCCTGTACCGCATGGACGTGTACAACCATCCATGGATGCCATGCCCTGCCATGCCTAGCCTACAGGCCTCAGACTCGGAGGCCTAAATGTAAACCCAAGAATATAGACCTTGAGGCCTATTGGCCTATAATTAAATAAATTTTCTCATAATTTGGGGGCCTACCTCCTTTGGCAGTCTTTTTCTGATGCCTGATACAGATACTTGCTCTGCTCCTAATCCTCCTCCTGCTGCTTCACTGCAGTAGTACCGGTAGGCCTATGTCCCGATGTCATGTGGGTACCGGTATGTGGCTTGGTGCATGTGGTGACCTATTTTTAAAAACAATGACTGGGATATCTTTTTTCAGAACGGCGAAGGCTACAGACAAATATCCATTACTAAGGATGATTAATCTTTCGCTTCTGTGTTTCGTTTCGTTTCGTTTCGTTTCGTTTCTTGGTTTACAAACGCCCACCGCATGCCATATAATTAGACAGCCGTACATAATTAGGATAGGATGCTGACTGTATCCTCAGAAACAGGTCATAAGTGTCAAGTGGTTTTATACACGACAGACATTCCTATGGATAGGATTCATGTGTACACTGTGGGAGTCTGGTGATCTGGGAACAATTCAGCCTAGTTGGCTTGTGACCTGAAGTAAGGCACTTTACTAGTTCTGCGTGTGATTGGTCTAGGAAGCAATTTGTGATCAGTGATCAGTGTTGTGGGAGATCAGGGTGCTACCGTACTCTTATACTTATGCAGTAGGGGAAATGTCACCGTCATCACATCCTAGTAAAACTGTCACCTTACCCAAAACAAAAAAATGAGGAGCCTGATAGCCTAGTGGTTATCACGTCCGCTTAGCAAGCGACAGGTCCCGGGTTCGAATCCAACGTCCGTCGCATGGGACAGTAAGCCGTGGTGCCTTGTACCTTGTGTCTTTGCAAGGGCAAGTAACCCCATCCAAGTGAGGAACATGAGTAGCTTGTGATGGTCTCCTCCGTACTTACCAGGGCCAATAATGCTATAGCGTCGGCCCTGACGGAAAAATGAATATACAAATACAAAATACAAAAAAATTGTACGGATCTAATATAGGCCTAGGCTTAACGTAGGCCTATGGTAGCCCTTCCATGATGCAACCAGTCCTCCCAGAGCCCTTTATCATGATCCACAAAATAGGCCTACGTGCTTGGAGTTGCTTATATTGCTGTTTTAAACAATGGTTGGACGTTCGATGGTGGACGTACTTTTTTTGTTTTAATTACATGTACATGTAGGCCCGATGTACAGGGTGTCCCAAGCACACAGCTGCATTGTGGAATAGCCAAAGATAGGGGCCTATGGCTGTGCAAATTTGGGGCACCCTGCATAGGCCTACAGTTAGGTTTGTGCACCTACTTCCCTGATTATGGATAGGCCAGAGTAATTATCTTTTACCCTCAAACATGTCAAATGTGTTTGTTTGTAGATACATGAAAAGGTAGGCTAGATGGAAATTATATGTCAGTACTTGCTAAATAACAAAAATGATGGCTTCTGATGCTGAAATGGTTAATGGACAGATCGGCAATACTCCAGCTGATACCGGTACGTCCGATTGTTTTAGGACCAACTTGAGTTGGATAGACGGTCTAATAAGTCGCTGTTAACATACCCAGCCCTTGTATTTTTAAGCCTTTTCAAGGACACTTTCTTTGACCCACCCTATACATCGATAGGGGTTTGCAAAATGCACACAACTGACAGGGTTCCAATTTAATATTACCGGTATAGGGGCCTACTAAGGCAGGATTTCTAAAAGGTGTGCGGCAGGTCCTGTGCCACATTCTACGATCCCAAAAAGACCAACTTCGTGCATTCCTCCTCCTTGAAAAACATCAATTCCATTTGCAAAAGAAATGGAATGTACTGAGTTCACATTGATACTGTCATACACTTCACAACGAAGCTGGGATGCAATACATACCGGTACATTTGAATGCAGTGAATGACCCGACCCGAGTCCCGAGTTCTATTTTGCCACATAGACAGAAACACAACACGAGACATCAATTATGTTGGTAATGACACTGGCATTTATGAACCTCAAGAGTTCAAGTGCTTGACCTCAATATATAAACACTCACAGCATCAAGTTCAGGAAACTTGAATACAAGCTGGCTAAGACGGTCTGTTCCTCATGACGGGTTAGTAAAGTGGAAAGGTTACAGTGATAAATTTAATGAATGGTTACCAATTTCAAAAATAAAATCCATTTAAAAAAAATTACCCTATACCAATTTCAGATATAAGCTCCATAGACTAACCCCTCAATTGAAAAAAAAATTATGTAATAAATGGAAACCCTAGAGGAGCAACATGAATATAATCAACCACAAGAAAATAAACCAAATGTATTTTCTTTTCACGTTTTCCCTTGGGAAAAAGAAAGATTTAAAGAAAAACGTTTATATACATATGCTGAAAGAAACTATGATGATTCCAGACCTAAAATGTATGAAAAAATCTTAGCCCATCCAAAAGAGTATTCCAAGGAATATATAGAGGAAATAAAACTGAAAAAAATGGAGATGGAAAATATACTATACTATCCTGGTGAATATAAAGCGAAAAGATCTCTACAGGGCAGAGTGCTGTCGTCAACAGATAACAGGTATACAGGCGATCATACTGGTTTTAGAGATAGGCGAAAGTCATTTAAAATCAAAGATGAGCCTATAAATTACAAAATCAAAGACATCAAAGATGAGTTTAAAATGTACAAAATTAAAGGAAGCAAAGATATAACAAATACTCCAAAATTGGACGCTATAACTGTTAAATCAGAAAAAGTGTATTGTGAAGTGTGCAATGTAGATATTACGTACACAAACCTTGCACGACATAATAAAACTAAGAAGCATCTTCAAAACTGGAATAAGGTTTACGCAGAAAAAACCAAACCTTATCCAGACCCAAGAAATCCGGCAAGAACTATCACTATAGGCCAATTAGAACTTGATCAACAAGGGGAGAGAATTTATTATGATTGGGTTAAAGAACGTTATTGTGTTTATTGTAAAAAACTAATAAACAAAAAAAACTGGGAAAGTCATCTTAATACAAAAATACATAAAAGTAACATTGAAAGCCAGATTAATCTATATACGCCAAAGAATCGAAGACAGAGTCAACCAGGGCGAACAATTCAAGAGACTAAAAGATTACTTGATGAAATGCCAAAATATTTTACAGAAGCAGAATTGAAACCTAAATCAAAACTAACACGTTTGGAGTTTGAAGAACCTGTAACCAATGGACATATGTCGCAACTTCGCCTTATCAAACAATTTGGAAGGGAAGGAAATTATGTATCAATGCAATTAAGATACGATAAAGAGGCAGTAGATGTAAAAGAATACCAAGATAGATTTATTGATCTTTTGGCAAATGTTCAAAATAAACGTTTTGAGATAAGTCTGTCATCTAAGGTGCAATTTTTAAAACAAGGAAATATAGTTGTTCATAATATTCAGTCACCTTATGAAGTTTCTATCTCTCAATCCAAAGGAATAGAAATCTTAGATAAATCTCTAAATTATATAAAGACACAAATTGATGAAAGATATTTTAAAGGAAGCGGTTTAACATTAAACAAAATACTTTTTATGGATATTTGGATTGCTGGGATGAAAGAAATAAAAGGTGGGCATTTTATTCAATTACCCTTTAAAACTAATGCTGTGATAAATGTAAAAACTAATGATGAGAAATGTTTTTTATGGTCTTTACTAGCCGCTAAATATCCCCCTAAAAATAACGTAAGTAACATATATTCTTATAAAAAGTATGAACAAACAATTAAGATTGATAACTTCCCAGTTATGATAAAAGATATACCAAAGATTGAAAAAGAGAATAATTTAAAAATTAACGTGTTTGGCGTGGAGACAAAAAAACTTAATTCAACCAACATTTTAGATTACAACCTTGAACCATTATATCTTTCAAATAATTTTGATGATGATGAGACTATTGATATTTTACATTACCAATCTCATTATATGTTTTTAAAAGATATCAATCTATTTTTTAGAACAGATCAGAAAAATACTAAACACTTATGTAGAAGATGTATGAACGCTTTTGATAGAATGGAAACATTAATAGAGCATAAAAAGAAATGTGGTCAACATGATTATTGTGAAGTAAAAATGCCAACTGGAAAATATTCAACACTGAAGTTTAAAAATTATAATTTCAAGAATAAAGTACCTTTTGTTATTTACGCGGATTTTGAGAGTATTAATCAAGAACCTATAAAGTCAACATGTAGTGATAGTCATATTCCCACAGGTCCTGATGAGCAAAGCGCCGACGAAGTCATAATTAAGACCAAGAAACTAAAAACACAAATTGCATCTGCAGTTGGGGCTTATATACATTCAGATTACCCAAATTTATATCCCAACAATTATTCATGTCATAGAGGATCTGATGTTGTAGAAGTGTTCTGTAATTGGTTAATAAATGTAGAGAATCAGTTTAGCCAACTTTTAAAAACAAAGAAAGGAATGTTAATAACCCCAGAAATTGAAAAACTATTTCAAGAAACTAAAGATTGTTATTATTGTGGTAAAACCTTAAACAATGACCGAGTTAAAGATCATGATCATTATACTGGGAAATACAGAGGAGCATCTCATAATGAATGTAACTTAAAAGCAAGATATATTAACTTTGTACCCGTGTTCTTTCATAACTTAAGTAATTATGATGCACATTTGTTTATCAAAACACTTACTAAGAAAACTGATAAGGAAATGAAGATATTAGCTAAAACAGCGGAATGTTATATTTCATTCCAGTTTGGTTGTTTGAGATTTTTAGATTCATATAGATTTTTACAAGGTAGTTTAGATAATTGCACGAAATCAATGGTTGATGATGATTTTAAGATAACAAGAAATTATTACCCAAATGAAGGTGATTTTAAATTATTAAGGAAAAAAGGATCTGTTCCATATTCATTTTATACATCCTTTGAAAGTTATAATGAAACAAAATTAACCCATGAAATGTTTTATGATGACCTTAAAAATGAAATGCAACCAGTATCAGTTTATCAAAGTGCTAAAGAAATATGGGATCACTTCAAAATTAGTAATCATGGTGAATTTATAGATTTATACCTAAAATCAGATGTATTATTATTAGCAGATTTATTTGAGAGATTTAGAGAAGTTAACCTAAAATATTTTGAAATTGATCCTTGTCATTGTTATTCATGTCCTGGTTTAACTTGGCAAGCTGGTTTAAAATACACAGATATAAATCTAGACTTATTAACAGATATTGATACACTGTTAACATTTGAAAATGCAATAAGAGGTGGTATATCTGGCATAATGGGAACAAGATATGTTAAAGCAGATGATAATCATAAACTACTATATGTCGACGCAAATAATTTATATGGTTGGGCAATGATGGAATTTTTACCTGAAAAGAATTTCAAAAAGATTATACCCCACTTTGAAATAACAAAAGAACATATACTAGGTGTACAGGAAAATGCACCTATAGGATATTATTTTGAAGTAGATTTAGTATACCCTGAAAGTATAAAGTTTAAGTCTATCAATTTCCCATATTGCCCAGAATCATTATTTATACCAGATGATGAGTTAAGTAATTACCAGAAAAATGTATTAGGTAGTGAAAAGAGGCCAAAAGTAAATAAATTAATCTTAACTCAAAAAGATAAAAATAATTATATAGTACACTACCGACTATTACAGTTTTATTTACAACAAGGTATGATTTTAAAGAAAGTTCATTATGTCATAGAATTTGAACAAAGACAATGGCTTTCATCATACATTGATCATAATACTAAACAAAGAATGCAAGCAACAACAGATTTTGAGAAAGACTACTTCAAATTGATGAATAATGCATTTTATGGTAAGACTTGTGAAAATATCAGAAATAGGAAAGATGTAGAATTAGTTAATGATAACGAGAGAGCTTTAAAACTTCAAACAAGTCCAAAGTTTGAATCAAAGATTATATTTGACGAAGATTTATGTGCTATCTTAATGCGTCAAACTTCAGTAAGATTTGATAAACCAATTTATATAGGTGCAACAGTTTTAGAATTATCAAAGTTGTTAATGTACAAATTCTACTATGAAACATTACAACCATATTTTGGTGAAAAGAACATAGAATTACTCTATCAAGATACCGATAGTTTCGTTCTAAAACTAAAGACTGATGATTTAATTAAAGACCTAAGCAATTTAAAAGAGAACTTTGATTTCAGTAATTATCCAAAAGATAACCCATTATACGATACAAGTAAAAAGAAAGTTCCTGGTTATTTTAAAGATGAATTAGCTGGTGAAGAAATGACAGAATTTATAGCATTAAGAAGTAAAATGTATGCATACCGAACTAAAGGTGAAGACGCAGTCCACTCTGAGGCTAAGAAGTTAAAAGGAATAAGTAAGCATGTAGTGAAAAAACACATAACATTTGATGATTATTTTAGTTCACTGTTTGACAGGAAAAAGTTTAGTCATGATATGAGGACTTTGAGATCAGAAAAGCATAATATGTACGTAGAAGAGATAAATAAAAGAAGTTTAAATCCATTTGATGATAAAAGATATATTTTAGATGATGGCAAAACTACAGTACCATTTGGAACTTATTATGAAGCTTTTATAGATTAGTGGGCGAAGCCGACGACGTATGTCTCTAGTGAGCAGTCTAGTGAGCACAGTGATCCTGAATCAGTTTAAACTTCGTTTTAAAAAATTTTATTATATAAATGGGACTCAAAATAAGAAATGTAATTACCACAGTTATCAGTAAAATCATCTCAGCTATCAGTAGTCTGGGGAGCTCACTGTTAAATAATATAAATGATAACTTTGAAATCCATGTAGATATACCAGTCAATAATAATGAAGATATAGCAACCAATAACAATGAAGATATAGCAGCCAATAACAATGAAGATATAGCAACCAATAACAATGAAGACCCAACAAATGAGGAACTTAGTTTACTATTACGTAATAGTCTAGGGAGCTTAGTTATCCCAACAGAATATATAGGTGAAGAAATAGATTTCGGTGAAGAAGTAGATATAGGTGAAGAAATAGATTTAGGTGAAGAAATAGATATAGGTGAAGAAATAGATCTAGGTGAAGAAAATGAAATAGTTAATTCTATGCTCATTAGACTTGAAGACTTTCTTTATGATATCAGAAATTTATTTATAGAACCCGACACAAATGATGATGATCTTTGTATTATATGTTATAGTAATTTACCTAATATAACATTTTATCCTTGTAATCATGATAATTGTTGTAGTGCCTGTTATCCAAGGTTATATAATAAATGTCCTTGTTGTAGAGCAAATATTACTTCTACAGAACCAGAGATTATTTGGCAAAGAACAACTGGTACACTTGAAGTAGTTTATGATGAAGATTTCGGTGTAGATTTCAATGTTGATAATTTCCAAGATTGGGTCTTGGAAAATGAATTAAGGTGGATAAGAAGATGGCGAAACCGACGACATAACAATGAAGATGAATTTGAAGAAGATGAATGGGCTTGAACTTCGTTCGCTTGAATTATTATTATAGAATTTTTTACTATATAAATGGGAACCGTAACGATAGAAGGAAACATTGCATCCGGGAAAAGTACACTAATAAAATCATTAGAACAATATGTTAATATCACTGTAATACCAGAACCAATAGAAAGATGGAAAAATTGGAGCGACAGCGAGACTGGGAATGGTAGTGAAACTGGGAATGGTGTTAATATGCTAGAATTAATGTATAAAGAACCAAAGAAATACATGAAAGACTTTCAATTAATGACACAACAAACATCAATAGATAATCATAACCTCATAACTAATAACTTAAAGATTATGGAAAGAAGTATTTATTCTTCACAATACATATTTACAGAAATGCAACATGATAATGATAACTTAACTAACAGTGAATATAATTATATTACTCAGGAATTCATAAAAAATGAAAGAAATATAATTAAACCTAATTGTATAGTTTATTTAAGAACTAAACCAGAAGAGTGTTATAAGAGAATGTTAGAAAGATCAAGATCTGAGGAAATAAATGTTGCTCTGGAATATCTAATTAAATTACATAATTATCACGAAGACTTATTTATTAATAATCAAAGTAAATTACCTTGCGCTGTTATTATTTTAAATGGCGATGAAGATAAGGAACAAGTTAAAGATAAGTTTATAAGTTTCATAAGGCCAACTAAAAAGTGCTCTAAATGTAAGATAAATAAATCTCAAAGTAGTTTTTATAAAAACTCTAAATCAAATGATGGTTTACAAAGTTATTGTAAAGAATGTCATAAAAATTATATGCGACCATACATGAATAAAAAATATGAAGACCCGGACTTTTATGAGTTACAATTAATGAGGAATAGTTTAAGAAGATGTAAGGGGTTAGGTAAACTTGAAGAATACTTAGGTTGCCCAAATGAATTCTTTAATGAATGGTTAGAACATCAAAGAGTCACAAGCCCTACACAAATAATCGATGAAGAATTAGATCATGTATTACCAATAGCACATTTTAAAGATAACCCACATATATGTTGGAACTGGATTAATATAAGGCCAATAAGTAAGAAAGAGAATAGAGAGAAAAGTGATAAAATAGATTTAACCCTATATAAGTTACAATTAGTTAAAGCTTGTAAATTTGTCAAGCAGCATACTTTTAGTACCCAAGAAGAGAAGAATAATATAATTACTAACTTTAATTTTATTATAAAAAATACCAAATCATTAACCCAGTACTAGTTAAACCACCAATAATCCATAAATATTCATAATTCTTCATCTCTTTACCTGGGGTATAATAATCACTTAATTGAGGTTTTCGTCTTATCAGTATCTTATTAGTTGGGTGAAGCTCATTATACAATGTTAACGCAGAATCTGCTTCTCTAAAGTCATAAACTGATTGTTGCTCTTTTTTCAATTGAAGATTAACAAAATCTATAGTCTGCTTTCTATGTTCTTCCCATTGAGTTGTAGCTTTCTGTAATTTCTCTTGAGCATAATTATGTCGCTTCATTTCAACTTCATAACCATTCTTATCTATTGTTTTAAACAAATAACCAGACCCAGTAAATGCAAAAGCATTAACCAAAGCACCACCTATCATCATTCCCACAGCTGCCATTTAATTGGTTGAATAAAAGTGAAATATTATTATGATAATTTAACATACATACATCGTTAGATGTGAAACTATCGTTAGAATAATTATTGATAAATTCTTTTGCTTTATCTAGTTGGGTTTGAAATAAATCGAAATCCACATTAGTACCTTTTTTAAGATTCTCTGTAGCATTTAATGGCATAATATTTATCCAACTATCTCTGATTGATAAGAAAGGTGATGCATTAGAGAATCTCTTAAAATAATGAATTGGGATAACATGATCAAAATGTGAGTTGAACAGATCATCACACCCTGGATCTTTACTTTGAGATTTAACCCAACTATAAAAGAACTTATCACTGCACTTTAAAACTGATGAAAATATTCCTACTCTTGAAATAGTATTTCTTATCTTCTCATAAATATATCTATCTTCATCATTATCTATTTTATCTTGCCTATTTCTTTCTCTAATCTTTCTAGCACATTCTTTACAAATACATTTTAAAGCAGAAGGAGAAAACTCTGTAAGTGGTTTATTTTCCCCGCAACATAATTTATCACCGCAACAGACATACGTCGTCGGCTTCGCCCATATTGTGTGACTTGCATTCAAATTATTAATTGTTTCATTTAACTTTAATTCTTTCTTCTGTTTATTGTTGAGGTACTCCATACTATTCATTTATTTAGTAGAAAATTTATTTAATTAAAGGTTACTTCATAATGTTACGCGGAATAATTCCCTGCTGATATAAATAATCTAAACTCATATTACTTACTGCAACAATACCACCAAGTTTTAAAACTTCTTCTAAATTAGCTTGACTTGGGGAACCGATATTTATCCTAAAAAACTTCTTAAGTGCGTAAGAATAAACAATTGTTGTTCCAGCTAATAAAGTACTTTGATATAAAGTGTTCACAAAATCCTTTCTATTTGCTTCCATTTATTTAGTAAAAAAGCTAATGCTGGGACATCTAGCTGGATAGCACGAACTTTGTTTAATGTTGCAGACTTGCAAGTTGTTGATTACTTATATTTACTTGCGCATCAGAAACAATAAAAATGTGCATTTTATAAGGTCCTTTATTAGCTGTTTTTGTTATAGCTAATTGTATACCATCTTTTGTGTTTTGTAGTTTTTTACCAGAACCATGTAAAGTATTATCTTCAGTAGTTCTTAAATCAATCCATAAACCATAGTGATTCGAATCACCATAATATTTTTCTAAGGTCATATAACAATCATCTGTCTTTTTGGCATTCTCACTCATAAAGTGTTTCTTAATTTCTATCCAGTGGTCCAAAGTTCTCATTCCCACTGGGAATACTTTATTTGCTATACCTTCTATTGTAATCTTAAGATTAGTTATACCAGGGTTTTCAAATTTCTCAGAATCTCTTGTGCCAGCAGTATGATCTGTGATAAATAAAAGTAAAACACCTTTTATTGACCTTCTAGGGAAATTGATATTTTCATTAATTAAAGTATCTGCTGAATCAACATGAACAGTTTTAAAGTGATCAACCCAATCGTAAAGAAGGGAAAATCCTGCGTTATAGATACCACTTAATTGATTAGCTAATGTTTCATTTGTCACTGTGTCATATTCTAAAGAAATATTTTTTAACTCGTAATTCATATTTGCTACTGTACCAGTAACAATTATATCTTCTTTTGGTGCTAAAGTTATTTCAAAAATAATATCTTCTTTTATTGGAAATTTATACAATGGAGCATGAGTTGATAATAATTCAAAATCTAAAGGTATCATATATTTCTTATCAAATACAGTCTTAAGTGTTTTCTGTGCAGTTGTTTCACCTTGAACACGTCCTTCAGCAACTCCTGACCTTAATTGTCTTAATTGCTTAGCTTGAATTCCTTGAAATACTAAATTACTTCTTTCTTTCTCACTCAACCATAGATCTTTGAAAGTTGTGTATAAGTTATAATTATCAAGTTGAAAGATTGTTTCAGTTCCCCATTTTACAACTAGTTTTGAGATTAGATTTCTACCTAAATTATTAACAACATAATTATCTGCGTGCCCAATAAGATCAACATCAGCTGATAAGTAAAATGTTCCTGGGACAAAGAAAGTATTTTCTGTTAATCTCGGTATTCTTATGTATAATGTTTCTTTTGAATTTGCCCCAGACGGATTATTACAAATAACATGATGTTGTCTTTCAGCTTTTAAACCTAATCCAATTCTAAGATTTCTATTTGCATTTAGAATTGTTCCTGTTGCCATTTATTTAGCGTTTATTTCGACTACGTCGCTGCCACTTTGTTGTTTTTGATATAACTAACACCTCTCATCATTCCGTAAACTATAGAACTAACAATAATGACGACGAGTATAATTAAATGTTCTGCTAGAAAACCAACAACTGCTCCAGCTGATTTAAAGATAAATGAAACTATTGAACCAATTATACCTGGTAAAGCTGAAAGTGACTTCTTCGCTAATTCTTTTAACCATTCTGCAAATTTCTTTAATCCTTCTTTAACTTTATTGGGAATACTTGGTTCTGGTTCTGGAGACGGAGATGGCGGGCTTGGAGTTGGTGATGGTGACGGAGTTGAACCTTTAAGACTATTACTGATGGATAAACCTAAAGTTGTGAATGTCATAACAATTGCAGCTATAATTGCGCCAACTGTTAAACCTTCAATTTTAAAGAGTAACTTAATTCTATCTTTCAAAGGTATTTCAGATTCAGGATTTTTTAAGACATCAGTGATTAAACTTTTTATTCTTCTTGTTTGAGATTCTTCTTCAGTTCTTAATTCAAACACTTTCTTTCTCTCCATTACTAATTTCTTAACTACTTCTTCTTTTTCCTTCTCTACTTTGTTTATCTGCTTTTTTAATTCCTCTTTTTCATTATAATCTTCTTTAACAGAGGCTACATAATCTCTTTGTAAATTTGCTAGTCTATTGCTCAATTCAGTATTTTGTTTCTCTAATTCTTCTATCTGCATATCTTTATTTCGTTTAACTTCAGCTAAATCATCACTTGTTTTTATTAACCCTCTCCATTCTCTTAAAGCATTATCTGAAAAGCCTAATGTTTTAAGTTCTTCTTCATCTACATCAATAAGTCGCTCAACACCTGGAACATTAATCGTTTCCATTAATTTTTCAAATGATTCATCAGTTGCAGTCGCGGTTGCTTTTTGTGGTTCTGTTCTGGAAGGTTCACTGTCCATATGTTGCATTTCGATTTGTTCACCTGGTGGTTGGATAAATGGTATTGCGGTTTGTTTGTTAAGAATATGTTTAAGGTGATTGATAAAAACTATACCATATTTAGTTTTCAAAGTACTTTCGGAATAAAATTTGCCATCATTTTGCGTTAAACGTAGGGCATAATCTATGACTTTACCAAAATGATCGTTCCATTCTTTAAGAAATCCTTTTTCCCTTAGATTTTCTTTTTTAATCTCATTCATTTTCTTATAAATATCCTCTGATGGTGGTAAGTAGTACAAATGATCTTTTCCTACGAATATTCTTTCGGATAACTTTTCCAAACCTGTTTTTGTATATTGCCCCACCCATTGTGTATTTGCGATTGCATTTTCTACTTTTTTTAAAGTAGCCACATCTTCTTCACCTTCTTCACCTTCTCTAGGGTTTTCTAGGTGTTCTGGTGAAGGAAAATTATCTGCCCCAGTTAAATTTACACCGGTGTTGTATTGAGTACTTCCATCATCATCTATAAAACTAGTTTCTTGCCCTTCATCAGGTAATGGTTCATTTGAAACAATACTAAGATCAGCTAAATCAAACTCTTCAGTTCCTCTTTCAGCCATTTATTTAACGTAAATATAGTGCAACACCAACTAATGCGCTAGTTACACCATATAAAGCAAACTTTATGTCTTGATGAGTTTTATCTTGGCGGTCTATATCTTGATGAGTTGTATCTTTGGGGGTTATGCTCGGTTCTTCATTTGGTTTATCTAGTTCTGCTTCATCTTGGGGGACTGTGTCTTTCACTTTTGTTCTAAATGTTTTAACTGGTGAACCTTCCATTAATTGGGGTAATCTACTTTTTTCTTTATTAATGTCATTTCTCCCANACTTAATTCTATCTTTTAGTGGTATTTCAGATTCAGGATTTTTTAAGACATCAGTGATTAAACTTTTCATCCTGCTTATTTGAGATTCTTCTTCAGTTCTTAATTCAAACACCTTCTTTCTTTCTATTACTAATTTCTTAACTACTTCTTCTTTTTCCTTTTTTAATCCGCCGATCTCTTTTTCTAATTCATCTTTATCAGCAACATCTAATGCGGTAGTATTGATATATTCTGTTACTAAATCATTTACTTTCTTTCCCAATTCTTGGTTCTGTTTTTCTAATTCTTGTATCTGCATATCTTTATCTCGTTTAACTGCTGCAAAATCCTCACTTGTTCTTATTAATCCTCTCAACTCTCTTATAGCATTATCTGCGAACCCTAATGATCTCAATTCATCTTCATCTGCATCAATAAGCCGTTTAATTGGATCAACCCTTGGTTGATTTAACTCATCTAGGTATCTTTGTACTTCTGGACTTAATTGTTGAGGTTGAGATTTGGAAGGTTCGTTATCCATTGGTTGCATTTCGATTTGTTCACCTGGTGGTTGGATAAATGGCATTGCAGTTTGTTTATTAAGAATATGTTTAAGGTGATTGATAAAAACTATACCATATTTAGCTTTCAAAGTACTTTCGGAATAAAATTTGCCATCATTTTGCGTTAAACGTAGGGCATAATCTATGACTTTACCAAAATGATCTTTCCATTCTTTAAGAAATCCTTTTTCCCTTAGATTTTCTTTTTTAATCTCATTCATTTTGTTATAAATATCCTCTGATGGTGGTAAGTAGTACAAATGATCTTTTTCTACGAGTATTCTTTCGGATAACTTTTCCAAACCTGTTTTTGTATATTGCTCCACCCATTGTGTATTTGCGATTGCATTTTCTACTTTTTTAAAAGTAGGCACACCTTCTTCACCTTCTCTAGGGTTTTCTAGGTGTTCTGGTGAAGGAAAATTATCTGCACCAGTTAAATTTACACCGGTGTTGTACTGAGTATATATTGCCCCACCCATTGTGTATTTGCGATTGCATTTTCTACTTTTTTTAAAGTAGCCACATCTTCTTCACCTTCTTCACCTTCTCTAGGGTCTTCTAGGTGTTCTGGTGAAGGAAAATTATCTGCACCAGTTAAATTTACACCGGTGTTGTACTGAGTACCTCCATCATCATCTATAAAACTAGTTTCTTGCCCATCATCAGGTAATGGTTCATTTGAAGGAATACTAAGACCAGCTAAATCAAACTCTTCAGTTCCTCCTTCAGCCATTTATTTAACGTAAATATAACGCAACACCCACTAATGCACTAGTTACACCATATAACGCAAACTTTATGTCTTGATGAGTTTTATCTTGGCGGTCTATATCTTGATGAGTTGTATCTTTGGGGGTTATGCTCGGTTCTTCATTTGATTTATTTAGTTCTGCTGCGACTACTTCATCTTGGGGGACTATGTCTTTCACTTTTGTTCTAAATGTTTTAACTGGCGAACCTTCCATTAATTGGGGTAATCTTCTTTTTTCTTTATTAATGTTATTTCTCCCAGGTGCCATATTTTGAGTTGCAATCTGAATGTTATTGTTATAATTTTCTATATTACCAACTTTTAAAACCATATCTGAACTAATTATGTAAAGTCCTGGGCCAATAACATAATCTAATCTAACATGAGTATCAGTTATTGCTTTTTGATATCTTTCAATAGAAGTTGAAACATCTGCGTGTTTATCAATAGAATCATTCAGTAGTTTAAGAAATTGTTTCTGTGCATCTAGCTCAGTTCCAAAACTCCCAGTTATAGCAGTTCTAGTTTCAGCTTGCGC
>NMRB01001117.1:202167-212442 GCA_002633025.1 Notospermus geniculatus | reverse complement strand
TAGGGAGGTTTCGCATACTTACGAACTACGAAAACCGAACACGAAAATCAAATTCGTGTTCGTATTTCGTACTTTGCCAAATTTCGAGTTTCGCATAAAATACGAAATACGAAATACGAATGCCCGTGACATGCGCAGTAGCTTTCGTAGAGGGCACTACTAACATTGGCGACCGCAGTTGAAGTGGAGCATAATATGCTGTGAACTAAAGCCCGCTGTACGCGATCAAATTTTTCTTCCTACTTTCTGCGGGTTTATACAGTAAAGCCAAAGTAGGCCCGGAATCTGAATTTCTCAAAAAAAAAATGGATGAAAAATTTGATCGTGTACAGCAGGCGTTACACACTTCAGGATGTACCCGCATTTCTTATTTATGGGTGTTCTGAATGTGTGCTGCCATCTGCAAAATGATAATGCCATCTCTCCCAGCAGATAGCAGTGGGCATTATATATGTACAGTGTATTACTTTAAAGGCTGTTGACGTGAACCCGAAGAAAAAGCCCCCGTACAGTGGGTAAGAGAATTGCAAACGCCCAGCAAACACCTCAAACGAAGGCTCATAACATGATGGACCCTCATTTGTCTGCGAGGTGTCAACATCCTCTGGTGAGCACCAAGTGAACACTTTTTTGAAAGGAGAAAAAATTGGACCCAGCTGGGAATCGAACCCACGCTCTGTTATTTTCGAAGTGACGAACTGCGAACTTTCCCCGACGAACTTGGGAAGACAAAAATTGATGACATATCACGCAATTCGTGCTCGTTTTTCGTATTTCGTGAGGATGCGAAACCTTCCTAATATCTCAGTTCTGACATTTTTCCGCTTTGGCTTGCCATATAAGAGACCAGGGGACGATTTTGCAAATCGTGAAGTGCAATATAAAGCAAGTACCATTTCCTGCAGGGCAACCTGCAACCTGCATTTTATACCAGCCGGGCTTATAATCAATTGCTTCATGTATAAGCTGGGCGAGAATCACAAATTTGGTCCGTTTAATATCAGCAAGTCGCACGGGTGGAGTCCATCACAGCCTATCTTGAAAGTCTCACATAGTGTGATATGGCTGCTTTAGGCCTACTGCTGACAGTCCTGACTGAGGGTCAGTCTACAGTTAAATTTCCAGTACATTTTTAGCTCACCTCTGAGCTATTGAAAGGGGACGAATTTTCGGGAAAAAATGTGAACAAACTTCTCCAGAATGTCAACAAAAAAATGTTCGTGCATTCTGTTTGGCTGAAATTTTGTGTTTACAAACACCAGCCAAATGTAAATAAAATCCACTATCAATTCGCTTTAAATCGATTTAACGTGGGCATTAAGGTGGGGGCTACCTATAGCTGAGCTCATTCCCTAGTGGCAATCCACGGAACTTTTCTTTGTGCGCTGGTCAAACGACCAGTCATTCACATTCAGATTAAATCCGATCACCCTGATATACTCTTTTCGAAAACGGATTGCAACAGTTTTTGGACTTCTATGGTCGGTCAGTCAAAGATAGGCCGATTGATCAGGATGCAGTTGACACAGATGAACATGAGGTCTTATGAGCGAGTCCGCGACACCCGTAAGCCTTCCCCATTCAGTGTACGTGCCGACCCTAAATCTTTTGTGTCCACTGCGTGTATTGTTCAGCTCTGTCGCTGGTGCTTTGGTCACAAATGTCCGAACAGAGTTCAGTCAAAGAGCGGGAATAGTGCAAATCTACATAACAAAGAAGTAACTGGCGAGAGGTATGGGAATTTTCAAATTTTCCATACAAGTTTTCTGTTTTTTGGACGCATATATTTGAAAAATTTGTTTTGGATGTTACTGCCATATGTGCATTCCAGTGCAACACGATCGCCTTTTTTGGATAGTTGGTCGGAAAGTTTATACCAATTAAATGGAAAGTACTTTCGTAAAAAACGGATCGTTAGGACCTGCAGGCATCAGGCTTGTACGTTACAGACTATGTGGGAAACTGATGTGTCGCATCCCAAGTCTGCAAAATTGTTTGAAAACTCAAATTTTGACAATTTATAACATAATTAACTCCATCGTAATTTGTCAAAATAAACAATTCTTTCGCAGAATGGGAGCATAAAGGTTGTAGCTAAATCATTTTGTTGAAATCAATTAGTTACTTTTTGTCATGAATATGTTAGGAGGCTTGTTTTCAAAGAGCGTCAATAAAGTCGGCATAGGTAGCCCCCGCCATAAATCAATAAATGTCCACATATAAAAATCAATTCCAATTCTATTCTGCGACAAACGTAGTTTCATGAGGAGAAGATGAAGTTTCAGAATGAGACAAATAATTTACTCTGTGATCATGGCCTATAGTGTTACGTCAACGCGTACCGGTACTTTCATTTTACCAGACGATCAATGTCTGGGCTACGGTCATCCCCCTTCACGTGACGACAAGTGATGGGTGCGATTTATCAATTATTTATAACAACACATCGGCGATTTCTACTTTCATCGTCAGGCAGAAAAGCACGGACTCCAAGTTATTAATTATGAACAGGGCTATTGGTTTGGCGATTATTGTATAACGGACCCGTGTTCACTCATCAAACCGTTATAAAAATCAAGACGAATTCTTCCAATTAAATGACTATGGCCGTTTTATTTTTGTCGACGAAACAACAGTTTACAGGTATAGGATGTTGTTGTTGTTGAGGATGATGATGATAATGATGATGGTAAACTGCAAGACAAAGTTCACAGTTGAGTATAAAAACTATGCAGAAGAAATTAAAACCAATGTGTACAAGGAGCTAGGCCTACATGAACTAGAACACTGACAAAAATCGGAAAAGCATTGACAGACACTTATCAAATATGGCCCCAGTAAATTATTGATCAGGCACCGCCAGGATCGTGGTCCAAAGTGAATACCCAGGCAAAAGAGCCCACTTAAATACAGAACTGTTACGCAACAAGGGCCTAGGAAAGGGTTGTGTTAAATAAGCAACCAATGAAGTGCAAGGACTCAATGGGCAATACCATTCAAGTCAGACTATACCAAAGGAATTCTATTGAAGGGGTTCTAGACCAGATTTAGGCCTATATGATTTGTAACAAAAAATGCAGGAATCCTTCACAATTATAGTTTCCAAAAGGTGAATTTTGGCAGTAATCGATTAAAGACAAAATACGATTGTTTCGGGACATCATACATGTAGGTTTGTGTCACTCGAGCAGGCAAAGTTGATAGTCATGGATAGAAGTGGTCGCTTCAATAAGCAATCAGTAGCGGCGATGGAACAAGTAGGAATGCGTCTAATTCTCTGGTGTCTCTTCGTGGGACACATCCAAGGTATGTCGCATCTTTCACCGATAATACGTAACTTTTTGAGTTCGCTCTACAGGCTATTCCCCGCATGTGCATGTACGTGTACATGTATATAGCCAACTGATTATAGGAATTATTAAGTTGATAACTTTTCTATTTTTAACATGGGAAACCCCTTCGTGTTTGGTGGATTTCCTGGGTAAGGTAGGTCACTTCTATCTGCATTCCGGTGTAACATGTTTGAATGTTCCCCGTCTGTGAATGTTTCCCTGCTATTGTATGACAGGATAAGCTGCGACTTGACAATAGGGGACACACAGAGAAACATGTCGATCTATCTCCCAGCGTTTCCCGAACAAACGCCAGTCATATTGAGAATTGAATAAATTTACATGTAATTTCCACATGACGTCACCACTATCCAACATAGAGCACAAAAAACGACACACAAAATGATTGTTAAAGTAAAGTTGTCTTCGAATGACGCAAATTTTCGACCCCAACCGGTGGTCTTACTCAGGTAGAGATCCCAGAAGCGGAATGACATCACTGGCAGAAATCCTCCAAAATGGCCTACCAACCAAAGCACGTCCGATTGCAGCGCGCAGGTTGGGAAGATCAGGTACTAGTCTATGCCAATTCTCCTAAACCCACCTAGTGGAGGATCGTGGTACCAATCTAGATGAAGTCGACAGCTCTGTTAATAATAGTGAGCTTTCGCAAGCGCCCGGTTAGGCCATACGACAACGTTTATCTATTGTTTGGGTATACACACACAATAGATAAACGTCGTCGTAGGACCTAACCGGGCACTTGCGAAAGCTCACTAATTTCCTACACGTACCGGTTGATCAATGTGCAGGCCTAAACTGCCGCCCGGGTCCTAGATGAAGCTCACTGCACTGGGTTTCTCGCCAGGTGACCATTGCATTTCGCCAGTCAGTATGCGTTCGCAGACGACACTAGCTAATGGATGCGTTGTGGATCAGCCCATCTTCAGAAGTCAATGACACCTAACGATTTCCTAACAACATCCTACGGGCATTTAAAGCCCCTCTGTATTCAATTTGAAAAACACGAATCATCACCGCGATTCTCGACGTCAGTGTAGTGTAAAATGTACTATGCTCTATTTGAATACACTAGCATATGACCCGCGGCGAACACATTTTGAGGGAGTGTGTTTGTCCTTGAATATCCTGTGGTAGAGGGTATGTTGCTTTATATTGATGAGTTTGTTTGGAGAGGGCCAGTTTCATGGCTAGAAATCAAATCCATGAGCAGTGAGGAGTTTTCACTTTCACTTTATAAACAGCAGCATCATATCTGGTTTATTACACCTCTTCAGCTCATAATGCCAAGGTGACCCAGATTCGTGATAGCTATAGTTCACATGAGTCCTATCTGTTTAATGCCAGCCACTCATCTCATTCCTAGGTCACTCCCGTTCTTGTAGATGGCAGCGCAGGTCACCACACATCTGATTTTCTCTCTTTTTCAGGCAAATCATCACTTTTAAAACCAAAATTCCGTAATAAAACACACTCCTCCTATTGTACTGTACACAAGACCGCTCTTCGTAGGATTCAACCCCTAACTAAGGAGGAGATAGGGCAGAGAGTCCGGTCCACCGTAACTGTGTACAGTCATTACATGGCAAGGTATAGCAGATAAACAGGTCAACTCAGGTTGATAACAAAATCCAACATGGCTACCGTCCATTATAGTATAGATTAGAGCTTTCCCTGCAGTTTTTTTCAATGTCTGCTGAAAACTAGGCTTTGATTCTCTGAAGTACGTATCATGCAAGCATTTTGGGGACCTTCACGAGCTATGAGACCTCTATGTGCACTCTCCTAACATTTTGAATATATCGTAAAATTCAATACAGTGGGGCTTTAAAGTAATTAAATAACAGTTATATTGATTCGGCGACAGAGTTCCTGAAATTCCGTCGTGAATGCTTGCATTACTGATGGAACACATGGGCAATTACTAGCGTCCAATGGAAATACCTAGTAAGTCACATTTTTGGAAAAAATGAGTTAAGGCCAAATTCGTACTTACTAGGTATTGTTTCATCATAATAAACAGTTTTTGTTTGCAACATGTTCGCCAAAGCCTCGGAAAGACAGTGGTCACTTACTCGGTTTTTACGTCTAAGTCATCAGAATTGTGACTTACTACGTTTTTACCTTTGAAAATACAGCATGAAATCAGAGGAAAAACATAGCAAATTGCATTTAATCCTGTTGTATGACATATTTTTAATTAGGAGTGTTTTCCACAACAAAACTCTTCCAAGTTGTCATTCCACATAAACCCATTTTTCTAGAAAACAACAAAATGTGACANGGGGGGGGGGGGCGGACTAAACAAGCGGAGTGGCGGGTAGAAGTGGTGACATCATTACAGCAGTCCGAAGCGGCAATAGAACAGGTGGAAATGCGTCTTATTATCTGGTGTTTTTTCGTAGGACACATTCAAGGTCAGATTAAACATTAGCCCGGTATTGCCACTTTTTCTCGACAGCCTGCGCAATCATCGCTGTGCGCGCAACTCTCCAACCCTAGGAACTAACTACATTGTCGGCGAATGGACCCGATGTACTACCTACCTTTTGTAATGTTTTTTTGTAGTTCGTCTAGCTGCCGCTAGGTGGCTCCCTATACGTCGGCAGTCAAAATACCGGTAAGAGATCGCGTACTATGCTCATTTAAATAAATTTTCGATGGTGGTCCAAGAGTTGCTTTTTCCGGCTATATGCGGTGCATGTCTTTTTCAGGTTCCACTCAAAGCTGGTCTGTGAAACTGGCATTTTACAATGGTCTCTACTCGGGTACAACGAATCAGGCGTACGGAAAAATCGTTGGCAGCAGAACCCGGTGCGGGGAAACCTTGTTAAACGATGCAGCAATTCCAAGTGGAGGGTAGTACGTACAATACATGTATCATGTTAGCCTACACACTAGACAGCAATTTCTTCCAAATAAACAGTAGATTATCATCAAATGAGGTGGAACCTGCAAAATAACAAAGTTCGCATTTCACTTTCCAGCGTGTTACGTAAAACGATGACGTGTCCTACAGAAATAGGCAGAGTGAAATATTTTACAATCAGAACAAATGGTGAAGATGGAGCAGGTCTAATCACGGTAAGGTCACTTCTGCATTCCTCGAGGTATTCATCGTCGCACCAAAAGGGCCCTTACAACTGCTCCCCCCTCGCGCTTGCTTCCGATGGAGGGGTGCGACGTCACCGTAAATGACATGAGATTCTCAGGATGCGAAGTATTTTGACAACGGTGAATTTAAACCACCTCGAAAATATATTTCCCTTTGGCGGGTAGACTGTGACCCGCCCTTCCGTCACATGACCTAGCGGGCAGTTTCCACTAATGCGAGCGTGGCAGAGTACAACCTCGTCCCCAGGATCTAACTCCAAATTTCTTCTGCTTTTGCCTGCTTGGGACGAGGTCATTTTCGGCTTCGATCGCTAGACCCTGGATTCACTTCCAAGATTCTTGGCACCTCGACCCCAACGCTTATTTCAACCTCGGTTACAGTAAATGATTGTAAAAAAAATATTTTAATGAAACTGTATATGAACACTTATGTCTATCATCAGAAAGAATAATGTTTGCTATGATATGAAAAATAAAATAAAATAGGCCATATTTTAATCCATTTTCCTGGGTATTTCAAATTTCAAATTGGGTATGACGTCAGGCCGATAGCCAATCACAGCCGAGGTATTCGGTTCTGAAGCCAGGGCTTAACAAGCCAACGTTAAGCCCTGGGAACGAGGTTGGGCGGAGTATGGTTGCGCGAGACTACTTAGCGGGATACTGCGGTCATGTTTTTTTTTTCATTTGACCTCTTAGACAACAGTTTTTATCACACTTTACCACCAGAATAATGTGTGAGTAAGACTGGGAGAGTTGGGCCACAGGGAGAGTTGAGACACCCTCAATTTCATGAAGCTGGAGATAGTTGAGGACACCTACTGCCATTTATATTCAACAACAGGAACTACCTGTTTTATTGATATGAGGGACTTTGAAAAGACAGGTGCCTGTACAAAGTTTTGGCCAGAAATCCATTTTTCAGCCAAAAAGGTAAAAAAATAACTTGAAGGTCAGACTTATTATATCTCCTACAGTCCAATGACCACTGACCATAGACATACTTGAATGAAGCTGAAACAGTCCTTTCCCTATTAAGAAACAGTCCTCTCCCTATTAAGCCAAAGAAAAAAGTAGGTGGCCACACCCTGTCCTGGGAAGTTGGCCAAAATTAAACAAGGTGGGTTGTGGGAGAGTTGGGACACCGGATGTGAGAGGGTGGGCCACTGACAAAACTTAAGATTTGTTTTAACGTTGCGATCTTTACATGTTTTTTTTACTGAAACAGTTGTTATCCCATTGAATTATATTTCCAGTACATGTATATTAAAATAATTATTATTCTCCGGTACCGACATCAGGTGACAGTAGTACTCTCACTGGAAAGAACTCGTGGAAACCGGTGTTGGCCAAGATTTTGAGCCAGTCCTGCTACCGGTACCTTGTTTTAATACGGGAAATCCATTCCAATTCAATGGAACAATAAGCCTTTAAATATATGTGGCCAAACTCGATCAGCTCCTCTGTGGCTCAACTCTCCCTGCTGCTGTGCCCAACTCTCCCACTTCCAGGGAGAGTTGGGCCGAATTGACCCCCTAATGGAAAATGATTCCCCCTCCTAAACCGTTGCATAAATAGAAATTTTGATGCCACAGTTAGGAAGCTTAGATCCAATAGTATCAGGTTCACACCGAATGAATTCTATCACAGGCTCCAAATGGGCTCAATGCATCTTAATGTAAAAAGTGGCCCAACTCTCCCAAGCTTCCCCTACTCACGGTGTCAGCATCAGCCTCGTTTTGTTCCTACATGTATTATTGAAAACATAGTATGGCCATCCGCAAAATCTCCTACTTATTTCGTTTCCAGGTCAAGCTGAAGAGCTTGATGACCACATACGTGCTTTTGGATCAAGGGTCGTGCGTCGTCATGAAGAAGTCTTGCAGCCCCTTGACTTTTCCATCTACAGGTATAGGTATGTGCTTACCTGTAAGACGGTCAGTGTAACAGTGAAGAATGTCCCCGTGTAAAAGTGTCCTCTTCTTCCATGACGGTTTAATGTGCATGGCGGAAGAAACAAATCGCCACAGATTCGAATGTAACAATTGGACTTTTCCCTAGACAGTTTTTCCTGGGACTTTTTTCCTTTCACAGTAGAATACGCTTTCAAGGATTACTTTTTTCTTTGGTGCTGCAGTAAAGGGTTTGTATGTTCCAGCAGTATAAAATGGCGAAGTAACCTTGATGATTGATGGCTTTAGGACCATTGTGTTTCGGGCGTCTATCAGGAATTCAAATTTTGATGATTGAGCACACTATTGTTTTTGGCCATCAAAGGGCGAGTGCATAACTACACTTAAAGCTGACGTAAAGGAACAAAAAGCCCCCATGCGACGAGGAAGAGAATTGCAAACGCCCTGCAAACACCTCAAACGAAGGCTCAGAACATGATATACCCCACGACGCCAGGAGGGCGCCACCTTATTTGTCTTCGAGCTGTCGGGGTGTCAACATCCTCCGGTGAGCTCTTGCTGAACACTTTTTTGAAAGAAAAAAGTTTGACCTTGCTGGGAATCGAACCCGCGCGTTGTTATCTCTGTTCCATCGTCTTCCCCATTCGGCCACCGAATTAGTTGGAAGACTTCTCATGTTTTCTCTTATTCGTATAGTATTATTACGTCAGTCGAAGGCCTACGTCTATGACAAACACAAATCACATCTCTGTCAGCTGGCTCGTTGACCGAGTGGATAGAGTGGTGGATTACGAATCAGAAGGTCGACGGTTCGAATCCCGTCTAAATGACTACAATTTGTTTTCTTTGAGTAGTGTAAGAGGTTTCCGGAGATGTTGACAGCTCTGTTGCTTGAAGGCAAATAAAGTGGCGCCCTCCTGGCGTCGCGGGGTATATCATGTTCTGAGCCTTCGTTTGAGGTGTTTGCACGGCGTTTGCAATTCTCTTGCTCGTCGCATGGGGGCTTTTTGTTCGTTCACGTCAGCTTTAAAATAGTGGCTTGCCGCTCCGCCCATTAAGACCATGGCCCCGACGACCCTAACGACCCATTCTCTGTGTTACTGATGGGTGCTGATAATTTTCAGACTCATACGCCAATTTTAGGGAACAGACAGATGGTAAGCTGGGAGCTTTGGTTGACAACCCCACTAGTGATGTAGCAGATATGATACACTGTGCGATTATATGTAAGGAAAGTGAGTCATGCGAGGCGTTCATCATGGTGAACTCTAATTGGTGTCAACTGAGGAAATACAATGATGGATGTCAGCTTGGAACGAAGAGTTACAGAAGATTGGTGTCCTTCAAACGAACTGATGTCAAACCGGAATACTGGTAACGTCGGCGACGACGCGTGCAAGGCAACATAATAATACATGACATGTACACAGTAGTTTTGTCAAAATTTGTTTTCGAAAACTCTGTTTGTAAGCAAACACGGCCAAATCCGCTCCACTACGCCATGTACACATTTGGATGCATACTCTCTATCCGGAATTTTAAGACCAGAGTGCTCCGCCCCAACCAGTCAATTCATGTTCATCAACCATTCACTTCAGCGCCGTCGAGCAGAGCTTGGGGTTGATTGACCGAAGTGTACAATAGGGTTTTTACTAGGGTGAATGCGACTTGGGCGGGCCTAGAAGTTCCCCATTGTCTGGTCTTAAAGTTCCGGATAGAGAGTATTTTTTGGCGTGCGTGCAATCATGCATTCATTATTAGATACCGTAGAATCACCTTTCTCCGGTCACTACATTATAAACTTCAAAGTTCAATGGGAAACACCTTCGTCATGATTATGCATGAGCATAGCCCCGGATTACTGACCGCACAATACTCTATTTGTATCGGCGTGA
>NMRB01001117.1:166687-178706 GCA_002633025.1 Notospermus geniculatus | reverse complement strand
GATATCGCCCAGGGCTCTATGGTAAAACAAATGAACAACTCCAAAACAAGTGTGAGAACGGTAAACTAATAGGCCAGTGTACATAAAACAAATTCTCTTTACGCATTTCAATAGGGACAGGAAAACTCAAAGCAACGCCTTGGCGACTGTGCTAGGCCTAGGCCTAATCAGCCAACTAAATTAGAAGGCCTAAGAATATTTTGGGGGATTATTTTCTGGTGGTGATGTGAGTTTTCATCCGAAATTTCGATGATGCTGATTGTGTTTTTCGAGATGTTCTTTCTCCTCCAGGTGAGTTTTCGTCTTGTCCCGATTTCCAGCATTTTGGTCTGAAATTTTGGGCTCCAGTTTTGAAATTCTGTTTTTTAGGGAAGTGTGAAATCCGCGCCACGCCCGTCGTCAGATCTGCCCGACTTAGATAGCGATGATATTGACCTTGAAGACTTACTGAACGAGGGTAGCGCGGAATCTAACATCACGTGTCCACCAATCAACATAACGAACGCTCTCCCGATGTTCAACGAGAGTTCAGTGGGTGATGTGGCATTGTGGGAGTGTCAGCAGGGATATAGAGTAGCCGAAGGTAGTTCTGCCAGAGAGTGCAAAAAAGATGGCTCCTGGTCTGGAGAAAACATCGTCTGCAAACGTAAGTTGGGTTGCTGCCACGAGGCGGCGTGCATGTCGTATCTCATTGGTGTTTATTCCAACAGGTGGCAGCGTCATCTCAGGCCAGTGTAAAAATTGTAGTTGTTGCCCGTCTACCAGAGTTCCCTTACAATATACTGACGGAATGTGTCTCGATTTAATAATAGGGGACATACACAGCAAGTCTTTCACCTTAGAAACCCGATTTCTATTTCATATTCTGGACATACACAGATACGTGATAATCTGTATTAAAGGATTTCCATAAAAAGGGGGAGTACTCTGGCCACAGGACACTGTCAGACGTTTGTGTTAGCCAAACTGGGTCGTATGCCAAGTCTCCCATTTAAAAAGTTATCTGGTCCTAAACCAAAAGTATTCTCTTTCAACAGGTGTGGTTTGTCCCATACCACCGACTATCTCCACCGCGGTTCACGACGTCACTAACGGCAGCAAACTGGCCGCGAACTTCACAGAGGGCGACACCGTCACCTACACTTGCAGACGACATTTTCGCCCACATGGTAACAACTCGAGAAGATGTCTCCACGACGGAACTTGGTCTAGGACTGACTTCCATTGCACAGGTAGGCCGATGCGGCCTGTTTCCATAACTTTCTGCTCATTTCTTTGGTATTGAACGAAAAAAATAAACACCCGGGTATTCTGTGTGTTTTCGCAGAAATCTAGGAAAAACGATAACCCCACCAGCGCCCCAAGGGAAGAGTTCGCCCCCCGAGCATCTCCACTATGTTTATTTTTTCAGAGAAAAAGTGTCCCTGGCCACCGTCTGTGGCGAACACCGTGCGGACAGGAAGTGACGTCACCATAGGTTCTGTCGTCGAATACACGTGCGGGAGAGGATATCGTCCTGGCAGACAGCTCATCACGTGCCTGGAGGACGAGAGATGGTCCAAATTCAATTTCACCTGCGTTGGTAAGAACCTACGATGGTTCTTGATAAAATTACGATCTAATAGGGCGATAGAGGACGTTTTGAGACCGGCGGTAACTGGGCTGGTCCCCCGTCCTCCAGCCGCTCCGCTAATAGGCGAGTATTAGCGGAGCGGCTCGGGGACAGAGAACCAGTCTAGGGCGCTAACAGGCCACACTGCGCTCTTAAAAGATGAGATTCACAGGCAGCGCAAAAACGCACGTGGCATGCATGTGGCGGTATTTACACATAATGTTCTGTACTCCATGACTGCAACGGCTGTTTCTACGACAACGTAGCACTAGGCCTACACGAAAACGACAAAAGATGCGATCCATTGAATAACGCTTGGTGAAAAAAGAATAGCTTCGAGCCAGGTGTTTGGTACATCCGTGCAACAATTGTGATTGGGAACCTCAAGGAGCAGTTCATTCAACGCATCATGTGATAAGTTCAGACCCAATAAGCACTAGTTCCAATTTACCTCTCTATATTTCCAGCGAAAAGCTGTCAGCGACCACCCGATGAACCGAATGCCGCAATATCCGGAAGTGACGTCAGGATAGGAGCCGAACGGAGATATGTTTGTAAATCTGGACACTGGATGTCTGGTGACAAGAATGTTATCACTTGCGAGAAGAACGAAACTTGGTCCAAGCCGGAATTTTTGTGTAAACGTAATTATACTTCTGAACCCCCGGCTGTCATTTTCGATTTCTGGTGCCAGCAAATCCCGAATGAACAGAGGGAACGCCATCTTTGAAATGAACGGCGACCAACACATTTTTTCCGATCACTAAGACGAATGTCAAAGACAAAATATCAATCCTAGCGTTTTTTGTCTTCCTCACAACATTCATCTCCGGGGACAACTTCTGTCACACCGTCCACGGCATGTCTGATCGGTTGGACTCCGTCTAGACTGGTACGCTATCCTCGAACCGCTCCGCTAATACAAGCTTGTAGCGGAGCGGCCTGAGGACAGGGAATCAGTTTAGACGCTGTCTATCCTCCGGAGCTGCATCCTCCCATAGCAGGGCTTTGGTCTCGCTCCTCTTTGTGAGTAGATGAAGAGGAGCGAGGTAAAAACCTTGCTGTGGGAGGATGCCGGAGTTGCTGCACTGACGAATGTTTCTTTCCCGTGATCAGTTTTACTCAACTGTTCCTGGCCGCCGGCGATACAATTTGCGACGTGGAAAAAAGTCAACCGCCCAGACACTGAACGGAAGGAAACCTTCAAACCGGGGACCACGATCAGGTACCAATGCACATGGCAACCAAAACAAGATGAGCGGAGGACAGACGATTCGGGCTATCGAGATGACTGGGAAGGACGGGCGCACGACATTGAGGGACGGAATGGCGGAAGATTTGGATGGGGGACCAGCACTACTCGGACGTGCCAGAAAAACGGCGCATGGACGGGAGGTTCGCGTTTGAAATGTTGGCCCCCGGCGAAAAAATCGACTGTTTTGAAATACAAGAAAGGTAGGATGTTAAAGGTGGAATGTCGTCGCTTAAAGCTGAACCGTCGTCGCTTAAAGCTGAACCGTCGTCGCTTAAAGCTGAACTATCGTTGCTGTTTCTTCCTCTTGGTCGTAGCGAAACTTGTTCACACCGGTGTCCCGGAGAAGGAAGACTTACGGAGGCAAGTCCGGGGCACAGTAGTCTTCTATTATATGGCTGTATTCGATTGGACACGGTAGCTAGACTGGTTCCCATCTTGCCGCTACTCAGTCTCCACGGCCGTCTCTCGACTTGTTGTGGAAGGGACATTAGCGCCGCGGGAGTGGAGTGGCGGAAACTGGAACTAGTCTAGCCTATCCCTGCTCATAGATATTGTAGCGACAAAGCACATTCAGGCCTCTGATGAAAAATAACTTTTATTTCAGGTTATGATCGACGTTACGGTGACTGCACCGGCAGAGACCTCAAGCGGATAAACCTGGAATCACAAGATCGGAGACGATCGGATAAATGCATCGTCGAGTGCAGCCGAATGACCGAATGCAGAAGTTTCCTTTTCGTTGTTATGAATAAACTGGGGACGTATTGCATATTCAAATATTCGTCTTGCCCAAATCTTATCAATGTTGGATGGAAAGTTTACCAACTTTACACCAAGTCGGAATATGTTGGAAAAAATGACACGTTCCAGAGTGATTATGATTATTCCGACGAGGGATAAGGTAGTCTCGGCCACCCAGCTGCTGATCCGTTTGTATGTAGCTGTACTGCGGAGAAAACGGCTGGCTGTGCGAGACTAGGGATAAGATAGTAAATGCGCTCCGTCCCTCCACTAGGGATAAGACCAACACCGTCCCATTCGTAACACTTCGGGTCTTTCCGTCATTCTCCGCAAATCTGGCAGACTTCTTCGTCACTCCTTGCCAGTCCCGTCCAAAATTTGTCTGTCGATGGCTAAACAATGAAATTCAAGATGGCGTCCAAGATGGCCGCCAAATCTGAAAAAGTTAATGAATTATGGACAATTTTGTGTTGACTAGTTTATTTTTGGCGAGGTTTATTGTTAGTTTTACAAAATCGCCAAAAGCGTCTTTGCTTTTCCCATTTCTTGGTGTCTGTGCTTGTTTTCCTTCATTTTTGCCCGCAAATGTTCAAATTCTGATGCGATGACCACAATGGCAGTGAGTATTTGTAAAACATGGAGGAAGAACGGGTAGGTGCAAAACATGGTCTGAAACGAAACGAAGAAAAGTAGGTAAGTGGAAGTTCAAAGAAAGGTGATATTGAGATGCACCACTTAACATTACAAACTTCATTGTTCACAGGCACACGTAGGCCCATTCGTACCAGGCTTGAATTCCTCAAAGTACCGGGATTGCCGGAATTTGGCTTAAAGCTGAAATATTCTGTTTTTTGCCGACGGTCGCCGTCAGTGGTGGTAGTAGGCCTGGACTGCTGTGAATAAATCTGAAAAAAATACTCACGAATTCTGAGTATGAAAATATATATCTTGCCACGAGTTGTCTCGGAATGTATGTCACCATACTCTGTAGTCCATACAAAAGATTGATAAACATTGTCCAGAATACAAACTGACGGTTCTCCGTAACGAGTTCTGTCCACAAGATGGCGCTATTTGAAACCCTTCCGCCGCCGCTAGAACTATCCCGCACTGAATGACTTCCGGAAGGAGAATCTCGGAAATTGTGATCATTTCCTTTAGAACTATCCCGCACCAAATGATCTTTCCCGCCGACGTGCACAAAATATGACGTTTCTGCTGCATCGGAAGACATTTTTGATTTCTTCAACTCGACAGCCGATATTTTGAAGTCAAATTGCTTTAGCGTCTCTTGTCGATTTTCCAGACTTGTGTCCTTTGTGTTGAGATATTTTATGATGAGTCCTAACAAAATGCTCGTCAAGAAAAACTGAAATGGACAAATTAATGAATGAATAATAAATTTCGCCCAACGAATAGTCTGGTTCCCTGCCCTGTCCCGCGATGATTGCAATACAATGCATGCGTGGATACCCTAGGAACGAGAGTTACTGACATGGGGCGTGGTTAATAAGCGGTAGTTTAACAACATTGTCAATAGAGGTCTCCCTTAACGCGTGGTTGTTTTAGCGCAGGGTAGGGAAGGAAAAGGAGTACAGTGCCTCTTTAACTAAAAAAACTATTAAAAAAAAGAAGACCTGAAATGCGTTGCCAGTTTTAGGCGCTTATTATGGGAAGCAGTTGCGTTGAACTAGTCCCTATTACTTGTCCTTTGATGGAAATTCTTACCGCGTTTGCCAGGAATCCGACCGCATTTCTGTAGGGGTAAAATAGCGGTCCTTTCTGGAGGGAAGCGACACCGTAGATAAAGATTACGAGACAAATGCAGCCGTTGGCCAGGTAGAGAAGGGCAACCTGATATAGTAGCGACATCTCGTGTCTGAAATTAAATTAGAGTTTCCTTCCATGAAAGTTGATTGTGAATATTTGGCTTTTACGAGCTGCTCGAAATACCACCAGCCCGGGTGTAATGTTTTTCATTGCCTCTTTTTGCCCATGCCTCCTAACAAAAGATTGACGCGACTGGCAATGGGGGAGGCACTGATAAACATGTCTCTTTGTTTTTGAGTGCCGCCACACAATAAAGCGGGCATAGGGGAGGCATTCTCAGTCATCTCACTGGACACCCCAGCAGGCCGACGAGTGTTGGCAGATGCAAAATATCTTGCTGAAGACAATCGGCACAACAAGGAGTTGCCAGGGGGCGGATCCAGGATTTCGGGAAAGAGGGGGCGCACTGTGCTATAGAAACATTGAAATCTGCAGTAAATTTCAATGATTTGCTCCGAATATCAGAATTTCACGGTCGATTTTACAGATTTGTTGGCCGAAAGGGGGGGCCTGCGCCGGGTGCCCCNATGGAAAAATTATTCACCAATATCAAGTGATGTGCATCATGCCGTCACGGTCATCATCATCATGATATCATCTATCCTTAGGCCTGCCTAGAGGCCTAGCAGTGTACCGGTACCATCATAGGCCTAGGCTAGAAGGCCTACTGGTAGGCCTACCCGATCGATGATGGTGACCGTGACGCCGTGATGCACATCATCACTGATCAAGGATGAATGATGGGAAGCATGGCAAGGCATGCACATGATGCACATACTAGGCCTATCAATATCATCTGATCATGCTATGCACGCCGGTATGCACGGCTAAACACGCCACGCGATCAGCATTGAGCATGTCATGATGTGCATGAATGATGATGATGCATGGATGTGAGCATGCAGTTAATGCATGCTAAGCAAGCGCCACTTGAAATCACGCTGAATATACGAATAAACGCCACTTCGTATGGTTGATGTATGCGATTTGACACCAACAATGTTAACTTACCTATCAACTACAAAGAACAAAATATCCCCGCACGGGTGTGCTTATTTTGATCATTTTGCACGGTACAAGTATATTTCACTGGTAGTGAAGTATAATACCTGGTATGCTTTAATTGGTTTGCGCTGGGCTTTGGGCGTCTATTTTATTGTTGTAAGTCGAAGTTGTAACAAGCCAAGCTTATGGTAAGCAAGGGGCCATACTTAAATAATTGAGAACAGAGCAGTCAAAGTCCAGAGTAGATTTGAGTCGTGACAGCAGATTTGATTCCAGACAATTGCGACCGGTGTAACGTTTTTCAGTGAGGCTCATGAGCCAGTGTGACATTAGGCTTTTTTCATAGTCAGCGCTGCTCTATTCATTGAGTATGCTGATACTTTGTGTTGCAAGATTTTGACAATAGGGAATGCTCACAGTGAAAAAAGCCTATTGCAATGGATTGACGGAATAAGCGGCAACTTGACAATGGGCAACACACAGAGAAACAGCGAGACTACTGGGCTGTCGTAATCAGAAAAAAATCCTACCAGTGAAGTACATTTAAGGCAGACTATTTCCTGAGGGATTTTTTCCTACTTTATCAAAAAGGGGGATTTTTTCCTACTTGACCAAAAGGGGGATTTTTTCCTGGGGGATTTTTTCCTACTTTACCAAAAAGTGGATTTTTTCCGGGGGGATTTTTTCCAGGGNATCACTATCAAACTTTCCCAAAAGTTGAAAATTATTTTTCTCTTAATTATTTCTGTGTCAAACAGAATATTTAAGTGCCTTTTACTCGATATTATCTATGATAAATGGAGAAAACTGGGTTTTTAAAGATCTACTTTTACCATGTAACCCCGCGCTGATTGGTCAATTCCTGGCACGTGACCTAATAGAAACGCGTTTCGCAAGCGGTTACAACGAATTGCACTTTTTTACAAAAAGCACTCAACCGACAACATAACCGCACCAAAATATTTCGGTTTCGATCATCCAGAGTCGAAATATATCAAATTTAGAATTGTATCCAACCGGGGCAAAATCACCGGTTTTGGCCAAAAATTCACTTTTCGAGATCAGTCGTGCCATGATGATAGTTTGAGTCAATATCCGTAGCAGAAATAGCTTATTAAGGCATCAAACTTGACAAATATAAATAAAATGTCAGCTGAGTGCCTCCTTGAGACCCCCCCCCCCCCTGTATACAGTGCCAGTCATTCACAGTAGGCCTAGCCATAAGAAGAGTCAGAAGTTGATCAGACATCATTGCAACAAGAGAGGAACATCCTATTTGGGAGCTAACCAGAGGGAACCGTGGTTTTAACCGGTTTCAACCGGTTTCACACGGTTATTTCAGTGAAGAACAGTGAAAAGATACTTCTTCCATAATTTAACTAAGTATGATCAATATCAGGACACATCTTACTGCTTTTAGTACGGTTGAATCATGGATGGAGCGGAATTCCTGGTCTGGCTAATAGGTCACGTACCTGTAATGCGTGGCCAATGCATTTACCATTAGAAATGGCGAGATGCCTGTGCTCGTAGATTTGTCCCAGAGTTTCGTTGGAAGGAATCGTTCGGACACAACGTACCCCTAGCCTAATGCTTCAAACCATACTTTTACCATGTAACCCCGCGCTGATTGGTCAATTCCTGGCACGTGAATGTATGAAGGCTTAATTTGGCGTTGTGAGCATTGCTAGCGTCAAGCCCCTCCGGGGGTGCCATTGTATGAAAGCTTAAATTGACGTTGTGAGCATGGCTAGCGTCAAGCCCCTCCGTGGGTGCTATTGTATGAAAGCTTAAATTGGCGTTGTGAGCATTGCTAGCGTCAAGCCCCTCCGGGGGTGCTGAATGATTTCGGCGTGTGGCGAAATGGAAGCGGCTTCTGGGGAAGAGAAAGTAGTCATTTGCATGTAAGAGCAAGTTAGCCCTTGCCTCCAGTCCAGGGTCTTCTGCCCGAGTGGAGATTTTTCTTCACGCGGCCTAGGGGTTGGGGCTTCCGTCCTTCGGTCGGTACTCCGAGAGCTACTTCCTATTTTGCGGATTGATGCCGTTTTCGCGAAGTACCGGACAGGCAACTGGTAGAGGAATGTTTGGTGTAGAGTTGCATTAGAGCGATATGGACAACGTCGTGTGGACGGAGGCCCCAACCTTCAGCCCACCAGTGAGTACACGGATTCGGAAGGTACATGTATTAATTACGCGTTGCGCATTTTGGGAATGTTAGGAGTGTTGGGAGTAGTGGGAGTATGTAGTGGGGGTATGAAGACGGCGCAGTACTAGCACCACACGGCGTCGCTGCGAGCGTTGTGACCAAAATGTCGTTTTTCTAACGTTATTTCCATTTATTTCTGGCATGAAAATAACCCGTTTGTGTTGGTCACCTGACAGTAAAACGGCTTACTGAAATCTGCGCAAAATCAAAATGCGCAAAGGGAAAATGCGCAACAGAATTGACCTCGATCCAGGCTTTCTTGCGCGTCCGATAGCACTGCGTTGGTAGCCTGGCCTCGAGTTCTGGGATTCCCAGAAGGGCGCATGCATTATGTTGAGACGCACTGTGATGTGTGGATCGATATTAAAGCTGAACTGCATGAACAAAAACCACAGCGCCGCAGTATGGTGGTCTACAGAAGTGCAAACGCCCTTCGAAACACCTCCAGAACATGATAGACCACCAGCGTATTTGGTGGCGCCACTGTATTCAATCTCAGGCTTTCTATCGAGACACATCAACAGATAGTGTCAAAGTGACACAGCCTGGGTAGACTTAGTACAGTCCGTAGGAACTTGAGCATGAGGTTGGTCAGGGTTCTTTAGTGATTGCACGCAGTTAAAATATGTGGTACAATGGCAATAACTTCGGCATCAACAAATAATACACCGCTCGTCTGAGTTTCAGAAACTCAATTTGGTATCATTGCAAACATGTTGCAAATAAATCTTATTTTATTTCTTTTGCCATTGTTTTGTTATTTGAATATATTTTCACAGAAACGCAATGTACTTGATATGAGCAATGATGCATACATGACTCGCGCGATGTGTGTGTATTTGGAGAAAGAATATTTAATTGATTGCGGTAATTATGACCAAAGGGATAAAATAACAATTATCCTCAACCTATACATAATGATATCTGATGACGTTGATATACGTCAAATGAGTGTTGTATTGTTTTTGAATGCATAAATGTTTTCAACTGGTGCTTTGGTAACACCATAAATGTCAACAAGACGTGAATACTATAGAATAGTGACCGACTTTAGTCTCTGGTTCGGTAAGAACCTAATGCCCTCGGCCTGCAGAAGTCACTGGATGCCATGTCTTGACGTTGCCCTATTGACTGACTCAGGGTGAATACAGTGGCGCCATCAAATAGCCTGGTAGCCTATCATGTTTCGGAGGTGTTTTGAAAGTGTCTTATGGTCGTTTGCATTTCTCTTGACCACCACCGTGGCGTGGTGGTCGTTTTTTAGTGCTCGGATCTCCAGTTTTTGTTCATGCAGTTCAGCTTTAACTCGTGACAACCCAGTGAGCCGCCTTGCTAAGCGAATATATTAGTTAGGCCTACGTCAGAACTTGTGTGTGTGTGAATGAATGAACAATATGAAAAATCCCATACAAAATCAAAAGCAGATAAGAAGGACTACGGTCCCAACAAGGGGGTTTGGGGGTTCCCCGAGAGTGCGTGAGTTCACTCACTGATATTGGCCTAATATTCCATAAGTTTGAACCATAACTAATGCCCGCTACAGGTACATGTACGTGATCAAATTTTTTATCCACTTTTTTCGAAATTCCGGCTTCAGTGTATAAACCCGCATGTAAGCCTTTATTGAGCATATTCAGAAAATTGGATGAAAAATCTGATCATGTACAGCGGGCATTACCAAAAGTAACGGACTGATAACGCGTACCGGAAGCATGAGCGTTCAGGAATGATGATCACGGTTCGGGACCATGGGACATGATCGAAACGTGATTGGCGAGATTCGAACGGAAGTCCTTTTAATAGTGTGTTTTTGAATAATGATATCTCCCCTTTGCGCATTTTTCCATTGCGCATTTTGATTTTGCGCAAATTCCAGTAAGCCCAGTAAAACTTATATCATCGTGTAGCAGATGAAATTTTCTTTTAATCTCATTACGTTTTTTTTAAAGATAAGAGATACGCTAGTGATAATAGCAACGTTATTGTGTCATTATTCCTGTAGAAAAATGTACAGGTCATTTTCTCATGACGCAACGTCAACACCTAAAATGACGTCAATGACGTCGCTCAGGTCACATCGCTCGCAGCGCCGACCTGTCGGGATAAAAAAATTACGTCATCCTCATTGGGAGTGGTATTGGGAGTATCCGGAATGGTATTGGGGGTTGAAGATTGTTGGCTGTTCGGGATCATGTCGGGTGTCATCACCGATCCGCGCTCCGGGAACCGGCAATGTTCGGTTCTCTCCCAAGCGAGAGGATAGAAGGCGTTGAGGATGTGTATACACCCTCAGCGCCTTCTAGCGCCGAGCTTTCCTATAAATGCACCCGCAGACAATGAGTCTGTTCACTTTGGATTTCGCTTTCCGCAAGGGGAACGGCGATGTATCCCCGTGTGCGCCAAATGCTGGCAGTACAGGAAAATAGCCCGGAGGATGGCCGCGGGAGGGATCGGATGCGCCGGTCATCCGTTCGCTTTACCAGCAACTTGACCCCCCCCCGCCCGCCCTGCTTGTGGGATGCAGCGCCCGCCGCCTTCTTCCTTCTCGCGCCTTCGAACCGGCAATGTTCGGTTCTCTCCCAAGCGAGAGGATAGAAGGCGCTGAGGATGTGTATAGAACCTGACTTTGTCACAGTGACACTAACAGCAACGTCGCAGATCACTCTACATGTAGCAGTGCACAACGTATTGACCAGGCGCAGAGATGAAATCGCTGGAACATTTTCAACTGTTAATTTTGTGCCTAGTGATGGGGAAAATCAAAGGAGGTAATATGTTCTTAATGTATCTGTTGTTACGAATTTTACCATCTGTTTAATTCTTGATGTACACATGCGCAGCATTGGCGGATCCAAGAGTTGCCAAACGGGGGGCATGCAGGGGTTTCCAACTTCGGATGGAACCAGCTTGGCGGGCGAAGCCCGACACAGAGAGCACCGGAGGCGCGATGTGTTGTGGTCGAAGGGGGGGGTCTGGGGGTCCTCCCCCAGAATCTTTTTTCCTTCAAAAACCCTGTGATGCGATTTCCTGGCACCTGAGGCAGGATTTCGGCACTCCACAGCCACCTCAACTTTTTCCGTCTTTTTGCGGCCCTGGGCAAATAACCCCATTCCCTGAGCGCCGGAGGCGCGAAGCTCCGAAAATTTGGGGGTAAGTGCCAGAAACGCTATTTCCTGGTACCTGGGCAGGCCAAATTGAACTTTCTTTTTACTGAAAATCAGGGGCCAGTTGCACAAAACTCATGTTAGCGCTAACGTGGTGTATTGTTAACATGATGTCAGCGCTAACATGATGTAAGCGCTAACATGAGTTTTTGTGCAACCCAGCCCTGGTGTATGATTTTATATGCCTTTCAAAATTTTTGCTGCTC
>NMRB01001117.1:114637-131993 GCA_002633025.1 Notospermus geniculatus | reverse complement strand
TCTAAGGGAACAGACAGTGAGAAAGGCAACGAACTTGTCTCTGAATTAGCAACTCTCTTAAAAAACTCTGAAAATGAAAGGAAAGAAATGTACATTACAAGTCTGCTTGAATGTCTCGGGCCTAAAGAACATGCTGTTCTAGCAAACAAACTAGCTAGCAGTGCTTGTGATGACGTAAGAAAGGATGCAAATAAAATAGGACTATACTATCAACATGTTGAGAATGTAGACAGCAGCCCAAAAGTTGTGAAGGAATTTCTTCAAGACAGGAACGGAACCATACTGTCATTCATTTTAGGTTTGAAAGGATGGTGCCTTTTAGATATAGAGAATTTGGATACCGATGACTTGATGAAAGAAAGTGACAACACAGAAAATCCAGAAGCGGCGAAGAAGGCGAAAGAAGTATTGAAACTCTTGCTTCAGGTGTCGATCATTGTAGAAATGATGTACAAGCTGTGCATGGTAACATTCATCGCTCCCTACTCTTTTTTGATAAACTTACTAAATTTCTGCTCTTCGCATTCAAAAGAATCCACCAATCTATTGGGTACGTTTCTCCCAGGGGGTAAATATGACTGCATTAGATCTTGGATTATCGAGAAGTCGGATTCAAATAAACCTAAATGCCCAGATGGTGATGTGGGTATAATTTTTGATAATGAGCAAGTTGTAGGAAGGTCATGGAAAATTCGCCCAGACAACAAAGCGAAAGTGTCAGTAATAACCAACATATTGGCGGCTCAGCTTTCACCTGAAACCTCACTTCAGGAGGACAAAGACCTTCATCCGAAGAGGTGGTTGACGGCTGTTGGAAATGAAGACTTAATCCACAAACTATGTGTGGATGATGGGGACTTGGTATGGACACATGAGGAAGAGAAGGTGAAACAAGGACATTTTGAACACATTCCTTCCTGTGCATTTATTGAGGACATCCAAACCTTCGAACAGAACAGCGATCAAGAAACTGGACCTGACCAAGATAATAAAGAATTGGCTTCAATCAACGATCGGTGTAAAATGAAGATACTTCATGATGAGCAAGTAGAACTCTTCGTTACTGCCGCCATAGAACAAGTTGCCCGCGAGCAGATAGAAACTGTAGTGGAAATTGATGGGGAGATGAATAATTCCACTTCTGATATAATAGATGAACTGGTGGTGTTAAGCACCGAGAGAAGGGAATTCAAAGTCTGCACGAATTCATCATGCCAAAAACGCTTCGAAAAGAAAAAGCGCAAGTGTCCCCACTGTGGTGTTACCTATTCAAAGTCACTCGCCTCTCAAGTAACAGGTAGTGATGGCTCGATTTTTCAGAAACAAATGACAGCTCGTAACCAATGCAGTGAAACATCATCTCTTTCCAGGATTGTGGAAGGAACGACAGATCGTTATGACCACATCCAATCATTTCATTCTGGCGAACCTGCAAATATTACACTGTTGGACCCTGTGTTTGAAAATCCCAACTCCTTCAATTCCCTTGCCCTTGTCCTCCGAAAAATTGGCATTGATGCAGGTGTACAAAGGTATGGCGGTGATAAACGCCAGTGGGTCATAGTGTATTGTGATGGACTACCATATTCTATGGTGTTCCGGTTACTGCAAGAACAGCTCACGTGTGAACTTTGCAAGAAAAGCTGCTTTGGTTCTGATGTTTTCGCGAAGCACTGCACAGAAGAACATGACTCCGATGAAAATGAAGTGCCGTTCTACCGTGAGTTCGATTGGGTAGTATTACAAGTTGGAGATGGACATATGGAAATGAATATGATGAAATCGTTCACAGAACTCAATTGGGATGTTTTTATGAAGGACGCTGCTCTTGTGATGGGGTGGAAGACAGAAAGTGCCCAAAAGGCAGCAAAGTCCTGCACTGATAATCATAAGACATGGCAGATGCTATGTGTTGTTTTCTACGGGTCATTACTCGAACTTGTCACTCCTTATGTGAAGAAATGTGTAAATGACAGCATCCAACCGACATACAAAGGATTTCTTGTGTACTGCATTTCAATGAAAAAAAACAGCAACTTCACGTACCTGCTCATTATGATATGTAGGTATTTACAAGGAATAATTAACTTCCGCATGGGCATCAGAAGAAACAATGGCAATCTCATCCAGAGTGCAAAGTACGTAACCAAGGAGCTTTTTCATGGGCGTAATCACCCAAGATACCAACATCTAGAGATCGTGGACGCATTTCAGAATGCTGTGATGCCTGAAGAGCTTAGGAAGTTCCTGCATGAGCACTCAAGCATTTCCAGGTCTGGTTGTCCTTCTAAAGGTCAAGGTTACGACTTCATTTTGGAAGAGTACAATCGAAAGGTGAAGCGATGGATTCATAGAGGTGTACCAGAGGATGAGGTGTGGCAACGCATCATACGTAATGTATGTATGTTCGATGATCTGGAGTCCAATCTTGCATTTTATCAAACCTCGTCAAGTGATAAGAGTGGCTACAAACAGGTGGATTTGTCAGAAGGAATTGTTGCTTGGCGCATGCGCTTGAGATCTACTGGGTACTTGCTGAATACAACTCCAGGCCATCACTCGGTCGATGGTAGTCCTCTAGATGATGGTCTCATCAACTTCACTTCGGAGTCTTCTCGGAAAAGGGCATATAGAGTGCTGCAAAAGTTACTGAACCAAGACGGACCACAAGATGATACTCTCAGTGTGCCTGTGTTTGTTACTTCCGTTGAAAGAGAACACCATGGGAATATCAAGAATAAGACAATCGATTCAATTGACAGACTTATTGAGGTAGAAATACAGAAGCTAGATGACCCACAGCGATCGTTATTTCAACAAAGTCTCAAAAGTGTCCAAAAGAAAAGGAAAGATGCACACGTAGAACTTTACCATACTGTACAAGAAGCTGTAGAAATAGCAGATATGGACATGATGAAGGACCACGATTGTGATGATGATGTGTCATCCGTACCCAAGTTAGCGTGAATCGATGACGTAGTACAACAATGGTAAATTCTATGTCTTCATCATGAATGCTTTATGCTTCCTGCATCCTGCATGTTCTGCACTATTATTGTCATGCTTGGTAGTGGTCACGGGTGATAGATCTTCAACTGTCATATCTTTCCTTACCTCATTTTCCTTTCCTGCTATGTCCAAGAGGGCAATACATGTATTTCTTTTTGTTCTTTGTGGTTCAGGTTAGATGACAATCTGATACTGGGCAATTGGGGGCTTCATTTCATGCATAGTAGGTTATCGACTAAGTACAAAAAGGCCCCACTATTCAGAATGTCATTTAAGCAAGATCAACCAGGTACTGAACCACCTTCTTCATCTTTGACATGGATGATTTGCCACATGCTGTAGTTGGCAAAAGAAAATGAAAAAGATGTTTCCCCATGATAATTAGATTACCATCACGCTATAATCTCAGTTGCCACACCCATGCTTACACGTATGCATGTATGTAGCATTCCAATTTTGCCACGCTAGTTGGTCATGCAGCAGCTTTTGTAGGTGATCGCAATATTCATACTCATTAGCTATGTCTACACGGAGCATTTTAGCTCCAGTTAACCGTCTACACGAGGCCTTGTCTCGAGCTAAGTCGTCTCGAGACAACTTTGTCAAGCCGAGTCAAATTTTGTCTCGAGACAGTTGTGTAGACGCAGTCGCCCGTTTGTCTCGGGACAAAGGCCTATATTGGGGCATGTACGGGTCATTTCGCTGCACCTCTGCAACATGTGTACTCCAGTGTTGGCGACTTGTGACGTCATATTCAAAGCCAGGACTATAATCCACGTAGACGCTCCGTTACTTGTCTCGGGTTATTTTGTCTCGATGCAAAGTTGGCCCGAGACAAATAAGTCTCTCGTGTAGACGTAGCTATTGTGTTGGTTTTGCATACTTCTTTTGGTAAGTACAAATGAAAAGGTAATGTCATTGTCTTCATTTAGTATCACCTGTACATCTGATGATTATACAATCATCTAATACAGTAAAACGTCTGAATAGTGAATGCCTTGGGACCGGAAAAATGTTCACTATATATGGAGTTGTTCACTATGAGGAGGGCCCGGTTAATGCAATGATTAATGCAAAGAAATAATTGGGACCGAAAATGAATGTTCGTTATTCAGGAGTTGTTCACTGACGGAGGTTTTACTGTATTGCCCAAAAATGGACTACATCTCCAAGCTTGTCATGAATAGTACAGTTCATTTTTAGGCAGTTTTGTTGCACTTGTAACACTACTTTATCTCAGTCCTACTTGTCACGTTCAAGTGTATATCGTGTGGCAATAACCTTGCACTTCCATTTCTTTTCAATTCTAATTGACGATTTGTACATTGTTAAATAATGCATGAAGTGTTAAACAATGCATGAAGTGTTCTGTATCTTATGTCAGTGGCTGGTAAAAGATAGCAAATGCTTTTACTTCACGATTTGCAGTACATTTACATTGGACCTGGTTGGTTACTGTTCACCTTACTTTCTCTTGATCATATCATACTTACAAATTTCAAACTTTCACACTTTCCAGGTGATGTTCAGCATCATTATCAACCCAGTGAGTGCGATGTTGAAGTCAGTGACTGTGAATATATGATCGATGATATCTTAGATGCCATGGAGAAGGCAGAGAAGAAGACACATGGTAACAGTCAATGAATAAGTTAATTTTAATTAAAAATTATGAATAACACACTTCATCAAGCCGATACACGATACAACTTACTGTCAGTGTCTATGAATGTATCAAGATAACCATGAGGAGCATGATCGCCTAGTGGTTATCACGTCCGCTTTGCAAGTGGCAGGTCCCGGGTTCGAATCCAGCCCGGCCATATGGGATTTTCATTCCCGGCTCTTCACGTCCGTCGCATGGGACAGTAAGCCGTGGTGCCTTGTACCTTGTGTCTTTGCAATGGCAAGTAAAATACCCCATCCAAGTGAGGAACATGAGTAGCTTGTGATGGCCTCCTCCGTACTTACCAGGGCCAATAATGCTATAGCGTCGGCCCTGACGGAAAAATGAAATACAAATACAAATTGCTGACTCATGACTTCTGAGACTGAAAACTAAAAAAAAAACAGGATAAATGATAACACATGTACTTGTGGAAACAAATTGTATCAGTATTATCATGATAATGATATGCTTCTCGCTTTCCAGTCCACATTTTTGAACCAATGGTGACAGACGATCCTGCAGACATTATACTAGGTATTCCTGAAGATAACCATGATAACATACCTGTAGTCATAGACGACCGTAAGTGTGGTACCAACAGCAAGTCTTTGTTAGCATCAATACACATGATACATGAATAATCCATTTAAAAGGGCCATGAATTGATATGTATGCTTTTTGAAGGACCCTGTTGTGAAATTCACCATGAACATGATGAAGTTGGTGTGGGTTTTAACCATGGTCACTTGATATACACAATGATGTGGCAAACGATCATTCAAATATCTACAATGCTCGCAAAATGTTCCTAGACCACATCACCAAGTTAGTAAATAAAATCTAAGAAAGAAAACAACTTGATTGAGTGGACCAGAAACTTTTTCCCAGGATTGTATTTTCTATTCCAATTATGTAAAGGTGGTCGGTTGACCGTAGATTACACTGACAATGAACCTTGACCATCACACTTGTCCAATGAAGATGAAGTTGTGGTTAAATGTGACCCGTCACAGCAAAACCAGGCACCTGTCGCTCAGAAGGTGAGCCTTAATGAACAAAGATGACAAAATAAGAGAGAAGGAAAGAAATCAACTCCTTCAGGTTTCACAATAGACAGACAAGAAATTGAAAAACATTTGGTCTCAACCTGCCAAGCTGAGAGTGACATGCTCCTGGCTTTTCTGTAACGGTCACAAATGGTTTCATGATTGTGCTACACTGTTGTATATCTTTATTACAGCATCCATTATGTCGAAAACACCATTACAGTCCCCAATAATTCCAATTGTTGGCAGTGATTACCAACATGAACATGATGACGAAATGCCAGTAAGAAGTGAAAGGAAAAAAAATGCAAAGGGTCGGTTTTCTTATACTAGTATCCAGGGAACACTACCGGTATCAGAGAAGAAGAAGAAGAAGCAGGAATATGAAAGAAAGAGGAAGAACCTGGAACGGAGGGAGGCGCAAATAAAAAAGGCAATGGCTGGTCTCCAGGAGCAGAGTTTGGGAACGGGATTGTTTGTGTTTAGGGACTTCAGGGGAAGATTTAGTGTATTGGGGGAAGGAATTTTCAGAGAGAGGCTATTTGCTGAAGAACCTGTCCTCAACCAAGAGGAACTGCAACACCTGAGGGAAAGGGCAGCATTAGCAGCTGTGGGCAAGAAGTGCCTCCAGTTTGTCAAGTCTACTGATTCTGTACCAGAATCACCAGACAAAACACTTTGTGAACAGCAGGCAGCACGTTTGAATAATTTCATTTTAATTCCCGACTCTTCGCCACATAAGGCATCGTTAAAAGAAGCGTTCGGCAAGAAAAAATAAATACCCGCTCTGGCAAAACCAGGTGCTTGTTGGTCTTAGCTTGGCAGGTTGAGACCAAATGTGCGTCACTTTCATTTATTATTGTCTGGCGATTCTGGTACAGAATCAGTAGACTATTATGGACTGTGGACAATTATGAAATCTGAAATAATCTATTTCTTGCATTCTCTCCATTTTAGTTTGTTGAGGGTCAACTTCTGAGCGACATGCGACTGCTATTTCTTGTGTGTGTATTGTGAAATCTGAAAGAGGTTCTTTTTTTCATTCTTCATAACTGACGATGGTATGTCAGTTGGCTGGGTTGATAATGATCTACCTCTCCAGTTGTACACTAGTTTTCACGCTGTTGCCAAGGTATAGTGTATTGCGTGTTGACCATGCGTGTTGACAAAGAATAAAAGAAGGCTGACAATGAAATTGTGTACTAGTATTCATTTCATATCATGGCCTAACAGTCAGTCCGAATATTGAAATCAGTCCAAGAACTTTTGGATTATTTTCAGTACATTGCTTCAAGATGTGTCCAGAAATCAGTTGGATTCATTTTAGTCCATCGTTCATGATGGATTGATGTCAGTCCATTAATACTTGGATTGATTCCAATGCAGAAAAAAAGTCCCAGTATGTGGGGATTGATTTCCATCCAGTTTTGAATGGCCGGCTGATGATGTCCCCAATCATCAGTCCTGATGACCTGGATTGAAATAAGTCACATGACCTTGGCTGGTAAAAGAAATCCGAAGTAGCAGACTGTTTTCCATCTCTGACAACACCAGCTACCTGAAGCACGAAAAGTGTACGGGAGGTAGTACCGTCTCGGCCTGCTTTAAAGATAAATTTTAAAGTCTATGTTTTAACTTACAAGTTCAGAATGAGGCGATCTGGGACCAGATTTACGAAAGCCTCACTAAATTAGCGTACCCGCTCAGTCAGTCCGAATATTGAAATCAGTCCAGGAACTTTTGGATTATTTTCAGTACATTGCTTCAAGATGTGTCCAGAAATCAGTTGGATTCATATCAGTCCATCGTTCATGATGGATTGATGTCAGTCCATTAATACTTGGATTGATTCCAATGCAGAAAAAAAGTCCCAGTATGTGGGGATTGATTTCCATCCAGTTTTGAATGGCCGGCTGATGATGTCCGCAATCATCAGTCCTGATGACCTGGATTGAAATAAGTCACATGACCTTGGCTGGTAAAAGAAATCCGAAGTAGCAGACTGTTTTCCATCTCTGACAACACCAGCTACCTGAAGCACGAAAAGTGTACGGGAGGTAGTACCGTCTCGGCCTGCTTTAAAGAAAAATTTTAAAGTCTATGTTTTAACTTACAAGTTCAGAATGAGGCGATCTGGGACCAGATTTACGAAAGCCTCACTAAATTAGCGTACCCGCAAAGGAAAATGTCGTATTTACGACAGCTGCGCATCGCTAAAATTCGCAAGCACAACGCAAATTTCCTAGCAATAGTTCGATCGCGCCAGATGTATTCTGTCAAACGGTTCGCTCAAGCCACCTCATCACACGTCAACTTATTTAAAACTTAATTGGACTTGTTTTTTCCCTTAAAAACCCAGCCCTGGTTTTCATCTGTCTGAGGAACTCTGCCGACTGTGTGAGCAAAAATAGACACGATTATCATCTTGTCCATTTTTGGTGAGAGTCTAGTCTGCAAGTTGTAGTCATGGTCGTGCCTTTTTACCTTGCATGAGTGAGAGATTTACAGATTTCCTGTTCCCTTGCTTAAGTCAAAGTAACCACAGAAAAATACGCATTATTTGTGAAGTATACCACTTATTGATTTATTGACAATAGGCTACAATCATGATGGTTCAACAGAATTGATATTCCTGTAATGAAATATATTTTGTTGATATGTCAAAGATATGTGTCTGTATTTATGCTTTGCATTTTAATATCGAATCTATCATGTCTATGTAAACTTCACTTCTGGTATGTGTTGTTCATTTTAGTAGCCAAACTCTCTTCTTTTCCAAGTGACATCTGATGGCATTTACAACATCAGGAATGGCATGCTTTGAGTCCTCTTCGAACTGTAACATGTAAATGCATTCCAATTTCGGGCCACCACCTCGTCTGGCTCCACCATGGATTATTTCCCCGGTGAAGAAGCAGTAAGCCCTCATAATCTGGCCATCAAGTAGAGCTCTTGAAATCACATCGCAAACTTTTGATGGAACTCTCCCAATGACTTTACAGGATATGTCTCGCACTCTTTGTTGCTTGGGACCATCCCTAGTGACAGCATCCCAAACTTCTAATGGCAGTTCAGTTATCTTCGGTGCAATCACCATTACTGCATGGGGGTCATGGGGATTGTTTTCCTCCCTGAAGCACCTCATCATGAAAGTGTGACACCGAGACATGCTGAGTGGGCGATTGTAAAAATGATGATACCTGAAATCAATGAACAGGGAACCTCCATTATGTCCATTACAAAACCAGCATCCCTTAATACAAAAGCCTTTCTTCTGAGGTATTTAACATAATAATGGGATGAACATGATGAACACTTGACACTCACTCCCCCAGGTCCCCCTAGCCATGGCAAGCCGTTTGTCCATTTAATCAAATAAACCAGGCTTTTTTTTTTAAAAACTGTTTTTTATTAAAAAACCAGGGTTTTAAAAAAATCTTGGTTTTTTACACAATCTGGAAAAAAACAAAGTTTTTCAAATAAACGTGTTTTTTTTAAAAACTAGTTTTCAAAAAAACCAAGTTTACATGTATTTAAAAAACCAAGTTTCTTTTTTAAAAAGTTGTTGTTTTTTAAAAAACAAGCTTATTTTAAACAAAAACAGGTTTAAAAAACCTAGTTTTTTTTAAAACCTGGTTTATTTGATTAAGTGAACAAACGGCTGGCACAAAAAAAACTGTTTTTTCCTTTTCTTGGACAAATGGCGAGCTGTATCAAAATAAACCAACTTTATTTTAAAACAACTAGGTTTCTTTTTAAAAAAACCAAGTTTCTTTTTAAAAAAACCAAGTTTCTTTAAAAAAACAAGTTTCTTTTTAAAAAACCAGGTTTTTAAAAAATAAACTTGTTTTTTTTCATTCAGGTAGGCCTAAAAAACTAGGATTTTTTGAATAAATGAACAGTTGGCTAAAAAAAACCAATTTTTAAAAAAAATAAACCCAAATTCTTTGCAATGGAGTGAAATAAACCTAGTTTTTGTATTAAAAAACCAGGTTTATTTGAAAAAAAACTGGTTTATTTGATTAAATGGACAAACGACTTGCCATACTAGCCATGCTTTGTTAACATGATGTAGGCTACACATCATGTACGTAATGAACAGGGAACCTCCATTATGTCCATTACAAAACCAGCATCCCTTAATACAAAAGTCTTTCTTCTGAGGTATTTAACATAATAATGGGATGAACATGATGAACACTTGACACTCACTCCCCCAGGTCCCCCTAGCCATGGCAAGCCGTTTGTCCATTTAATCAAATAAACCAGACTTTTTTTTAAAAACCTGTTTTTTATTAAAAAACCAGGGTTTTAAAAAAAATCTTGGTTTTTTACACAATCTGGAAAAAAACAAAGTTTTTCAAATAAACGTGTTTTTTAAAAAACTAGTTTTCAAAAAAACCAAATTTACATGTATTTAAAAAACCAAGTTTCTTTTTTAAAAAGTTGTTGTTTTTTAAAAAACAAGCTTATTTTAAACAAAAACAGGTTTAAAAAACCTAGTTTTTTTTTAAAACCTGGTTTATTTGATTAAGTGAACAAACGGCTGGCACAAAAAAAAACTGTTTTTTCCTTTTCTTGGACAAATGGCGAGCTGTATCAAAATAAACCAACTTTATTTTAAAACAACTAGGTTTCTTTTTAAAAAAACCAAGTTTCTTTTTAAAAAAAACAAGTTTCTTTTAAAAAACCAAGTTTCTTTAAAAAAAACAAGTTTCTTTTTAAAAAACCAGGTTTTTAAAAAATAAACTTGTTTTTTTTCCATTCAGGTAGGCCTAAAAAACTAGGATTTTTTGAATAAATGAACAGTTGGCTAAAAAAACAATTTTTTTTAAAATAAACCCAAATTCTTTGCAATGGAGTGAAATAAACCTAGTTTTTGTATTAAAAAACCAGGTTTATTTGAAAAAAAAAACTGGTTTATTTGATTAAATGGACAAACGACTTGCCATACTAGCCATGCTTTGTTAACATGATGTAGGCTACACATCATGTACGCCTACATGTACATGTACTATAGTTCGTACTATGACACATGGTAGACATGGTAGATGGGCCTAATGCAGCATGCAATGACAAGATGCAAAGTTTGCTTCTTCAAAAGTGTTACCATAAACACACCCATTTACTGTGGACACAAAACAAACAGTGTGTCGGTCTTCTGTTTCCCAACCGCGAGATCTCCTTGCGTCCTCAACTATTTGCAAGTAATTCTCGTAATTCGTCATTTTCTTTTGTGAGGCGTTCCTTTTGCATGTTTTGGGGGTATAGGCTTATTTGAGATCGGATGGACATCCATCCAGAATGGAGGCTGGATCGGATGGACATCCATCCAGAATGGAGGCTGGATTTTCTTGATCATGTTAATCGTACTGGTTACCAGACTCTGGGTACGTCATGTCAGTATGTGAGTATGAAAAACCATCCCATGGTATGGAATACCATCGTGTTCAATAGTATGGACTTCCATATGAGTCACATGGGTATGCAAAACCATCCCATGGTATGGAATACCATCGTGTTCACCAGTATGGATTTCCATATGCGTCATCTGGATGAAAAACCATACCAACCTATCCCAGGATGCCATGGGTAGTGATGGATATGGAAATCCATACTTATAAAAGAATCACATGACCACGATGATTAAAAATGGCGCATCTTGGGTGTATGGAAATCCATATGAAAAAGGATGATATGGAAATCCATCCCCTTCCAGACTGGTTAACAATCGTTTGCCCGTACATTTCATCTCATCATTTCATCTTCATACGCTCGGTAATGACCATAACTACTGTACCCGGAATCAGAATAGGCTTGCCATTCCAGTTCACCACCACACTTTTGTTGAATTTCACTACAAATACCAAGTTGTTACGCTTGTAAATAGTCGGCCTACACCAATCACCGATACGTTCTCCACCCACAGTTTGCATGGTTTTGTCTTGTATTTTTAAAAAGTATCTGGTTAATGATTACAACACTGTCAGTGATATAAGTAATTGTTTTGTCTGTACACTTCCTGCTCCCCGTGTTTAAATTCTTGTCATCGTTATTGTACACCCTCATATGTGTTCTTAGATGCGTACCATATTGTCTCTCAATTTGTTCTTACGTTCTAGGTGGGCTGTGCGTTAGCGGTCTTCTTGCCTTTGCTCAGGTCTCCTGACCAGCCTATTTATGTACATTTTATTTATTACATCTTCAGTTTGCATTTCCTATATTTAGTTTATTAACGTGTGTATCGTTATGTTATTGTACATTGCACATTTCATTTTGGTTATGGTCAAATACAACGATTATCTACATGTATCTATCTATCTTTAACGTTTACGTTTATCGTTTGATTTCTAAACCTCCCTATCAAATCAAAGGCACGCTTCTTTACTGCACTCAGTGTCACTCTATGCGACGTTTTAATGACATGGTCGATGGACCATGTGCTCACTTGGGTGAAATGCACCTGAAGAACGAACAACAAGTGTCAAGTCGATATTTCGATATGTTCCAATGAAACACAATGCCAGTTAACTTTCTTTGTAGTATTGTTCATAACATAAGATTATGAACCAAAGTACATTTATGGACGAGTTGCGGCCGTATTTGAAGTGCTATAGAGTTAAAATTGGGCAAACATATAGAGGGAATCTACATACATGATATTCATACCAAGTTATAACATTCGAGTTGCTGTTCTTGATGAGGTATTCGCTAAAGTCCCGTTTTCAAGATGATCGACTGGCCACCATTTTTGGAGTCGAAAAGTGTCAAACTTCAACGCGCACAAATAGGGTACCTAGACACATACAATTTTCAGGTCAAAACATCTTCCTTGTAGTAATATATGATATGTATATGGGCCAAAACCCATTTTCCAAGATAGCCGCCTGGCGGCCGTGAGTAGCTGGGGGACAAAACCCCATTTTTGGGAAAAAAGAAGAACTCTCTGCTGTAAAAGGTTATCCTCCACCAAAGTCTTTAGGCGACACCCCTCTATCGTTTTCTGCTGTATGGCCATGAAATTCGGCTGCTCAATTCTGAGGAACTGACTTTGAATCTAGGACACTGATTTTTTTCATTGGACCAGAGAAGTGAGCTTTGGACAGGAGAATGGGACACGATGTACAGTTATCTTTTCAACGGTTGGATTTACGGTTGGATAAATGTATTACCAATAGATAGAAACATGGTGCCTAAGAAGCAGTACACTCGGCCCCAGTGTGTATCCGACGTCCCGGTCTCCTACACACTGGCACATTTGGGGCTCAAAAGCCGGTAACACCACTAGATGGCGCTCCACTGGACTCCAGCCAATCACCACGCTTTCTCACTCATAATTCCCGCGGAAATTACTTCCAGGAAAAACCCAACCTCGGCCCCAGGGGTATAGTTCGCTCAGACAACCTTGGGCCACTCGCCATATTGTCAAAAAGCGAGCGAGGTTGGGAAACCCAAGGACCCGTGCTGCCACCACGCGGTCTTCACGACTGTTAATCTCTAAACATGCTAAAAGAGCCAGACGCGGAGTGTGATTTACCGAAAGGGGTGAGCCCGTAGCGTCTGGCCAAGCGAGACTAAAGAAGCAGATAAGCATGTTCTAAATTGTTTTCAGTAGTTGTGTAATAAGAAAACACGAAATGGGCCAAATACATAAAAATGTCATTTTCAATTATGTAACGAGTTAAAGACTACAAAGAACATGCTTATCTGATTAAGAGGTCCATGTTTCTATCTATTGGTAATACATTTATGGGGTATAAATCCGACCGGTCAAAAGTTAGCTGTACATCGTGTCCCATTCTGTCCAAAGCTCACTTCTCTGGTCCAATGATAAAATCAGTGTCCTAGATTCAAAGTCAATTCTTCAAAATTGAGCAGTCAGTTTTCATGGCTATACAACAGAAAATGATAGAGGGGTGTCCCCTAAAGACTTTGGTGGGGGATAATCTTTTACAGCAGAGAGTTCTTCTTTTTTCACTTTTGCCCCCAGCTAGAGAGGTCGATTCGGGATGAAATTTGCTGAACGCATAGATGGGATCCAGACACATACCCCGCATTTACACTGCCAAAAATCACGTGAACTCGGACCGGACCGAGTACGTTACGGCAAAAAAGTGGCAGTGTAAACCTGCCAAGCACACCCGGTCCGGACCACACCTGAACCGCACAGAGACCCCAGATGGTGGTGGTCTCGGTCCGGACCGAGTACGCCACCCCGACCGCATGTGGCAGTGTAATCCTGACGCACTGCGAACTGAACAGAGTCCAATTACCTGAGACGGTATTGAGCATGCGCGCAGTTCGTCCTTGCGTTACTCGCGGGGAAACTCGGCATGCATTCCGCCATTTTGGTTCCCGAAGCCACCCCCTAGTTCTAGAAGGCCGCCCTTTTATTGCTGACGGCATTTTAAGATTCCATTTTCCAGTAAAGTTTCATTCCCCCGGTCTTAAAACGGCGATAATCCACGTGATGCGACATGTTCGATGACATTTAGCACCCACGTGGGTAAGGACATCCCCATTCTAAAAATTGCCCATGATGATCTATAAGTAGATCCGCCACAACTTTTATGCCGCAAAAATGGCGGCCAACATCAAAGCCTTCTCGCACTAGTGGGCGAATTTTTTTTCACATCTAAAAAATCCGCCATATTGGATCTGGAGAACCTCCGTGTCAATAGCGTCTGACGTCATTCCTTAGTTTGGCCGAGTGGTTAGAGCGTTGGACTATCAATCTGAAGATGGATATTTGAGTGGGTTCGAAACTCGCAAAATGCCGATGATTTTTTTCATTTTTCGAATTAATTGTGTTTTATTTACTAATTACTTTTTTTATTTTATTTTCAATCCAGGTTACCGCAATACATGTGTCACATATGACAACTCTCATCTTTTGTAGCAATCTATCACTGCTCACCACCAATTTACTTGATTGTAACGTTATAAGCCGAAGGCACCATGTTCTGACTGTGAAATGGTCTCAAAAACCTTTGGGAAGGTACACTCTTGTAGGAAAGTAAAAGGACAGCAAGTTTTCCTAAATATTGCAAAAATCATTTGGAGCTACAGCAATGGTATTTGCACCCAATCTATAGCAACATGTTGGGCATAGAACCATGCCCATGGTGTTTTGCCAAAAATCAATTTTAATTAAGTGAAAAGTGACATTTTGTCATGACTTTTTTCACAATTTTTGAAAAATCGTCCGATTTCAAATTCTCTTTCTTTATTGCAACTAAATTCTCCTTTAAAATCACAAGAGAAAATGCCTCTTTCCGCATTTTGCAGCAAAACAAATCCCACTTATACAGTCAAACAGACAACACCTCTGGGACAGCCCCTCTTACCAGGGAATGTCTGGCGTTATAACAGAGAGTGATCAACAAAACCTGTGGTCTCCCAAGACTCTAGTTATATTGACATTATGACGTAACTAACAATCAAAGCCAATTCATTGATGAGGTTTTGCACTGAAAAGACATGGGTTCAAGTCAGTGTCACTTCTCATTTGGTGCATAACGTGCGAACTGAACTGGAACAGCCCCAGGCCTAGACTTCAGAGTAGCGATAAAATCCGTAAAGAGGGGCTGTCCCAGAGGTGTTTCTATATGAACGTGTGAGTGGGATTTATTTTGGCTAAAAAATGCCAAAAGAGGCATTTTAGAACGGAAAAGTTGCAGATGTTGGTCAGTCAGGGAAGTTGAATATGATGAAGAAAGAAAATTTGAAATCGGACGATTCTTCAAAAATTTCAAAAAAAAGATTATGTCATTTTTCTAATTAAAATTTATTTGCACCCAATCTGTAGCAACCTGTTGGGCATAACCATGGTGTTTTGACAGAAATCAATTTTTTTTGTGATATTTAGGAAAACTTGCTGTCTTACTTTCCTACAAGAGTGTACCTTCCCAAAGGTTTTTGGGACCATTTCATATCCACCTTCAGATTGATAGTCCGACGCTCTAACCACTCGGCCAAACTAAGGAATGACGTCAGTACCTGGTGCCTTATAACGTTACAATCAAGTGAATTGGTGGTGAGCAGTGATAGATTGCTACAAAAGATGAGAGGTGTCATATGTGACACATGTATTGCGGTAACCTGGATTGATAATAAAATTCAACGCAATTATTTAGTTTAAAAAAAACACAATCAATTCGAAAAATGAAAAAAAACCACATCGGCATTTTGCGAGTTTCGAACCCACTCAAATATCCACCTTCAGATTGATAGTCCGACGCTCTAACCACTCGGCCAAACTAAGGAATGACGTCAGACATGGAGGTTCTCCAGATCCAATATGGCGGATTTTTTAGATGTGAAAAAAAAATTCGCCACTAGTGGCGGCTTCGGAAACCAAAATGGCATTCCGCGCGAGTTTTCTTACCTTCACTGAATGGAGAACGGCGCTTCAGGTACATTGCGCGGTGACTCATCGCTGCAGTTTAAACGGTACAAATGAGGCGGACGTGGTCCGGTCTGAGTACTATTCACTTCAACTGGACCGAAATACGTGGCAGTGTTAACACGGCTATAATCAACCAGGTCAATGAATAGCCACAGGTCTACAGGTCAATGAATAGCCAAGAAATGTGCCGCCAAATGGTACAATTTTGAATTTTGACCTCAGTGACATTAAAAAGTGGGTGAAATCAAAAACCCGTGTGGTATGTCACGTTCCTTTATTAGATAGAAATTATTTGGAGACAGATCCAGCAGAAGTTCAGAAGTTATTGCACTTTTTGTTCTTTTTTCTTGGTTTTGGCCACCTGGTGGCCACCTAGTTGTCAACCAGGTGACGAGATTTATTGATAGAAGAAATTATTTTGTCAGCCGTACAAAATGTCACTGAATTGCCCGGAAAACTAATGAAGGTGCTTGAATTTGAATTTAGTCCAGTTTTTTTGCCGCCCGGTATATTTTATCGCTAATTTCTTTTTTTTTTCAGATGGAAGCGTCTGAAGTTCTGGCCCTGTCTTTTACCACCATGTTGGTCGTCGGGTCGGGCCTGATCGTAGCAGAGATAACAGTGTCTAGTGTTCCCACCACTTTGGTTGTCGGGTCGGGCCTGATCGTAGCAGCGATAATGATGTCTAGTGTTCCCACCACTTTGGTCGTCGGGTCGGGCCTGATCGTAGCAGCGATAACAATGTATAGTGTTCCCACCACTTTGGTCGTCGTGTCGGGCATGCTTGCAGCAGCGATATATGCCGTAGGAAAGATATGTATGTTGACGCTTATAGTATAGGCTACTGTCCTGATTTCAGTCGAGAAACAAGAATACTATTATAAACATAGTGGCATGGAATTAATCAGCGCAACACGGTCCGGCGTAACGTTTTTGATTTTTCCCCATATCTGTGAATGTTCCCCTACTATTGTCTGATGGAATAAGCTGTGACTTGAAAATAGGGGACACATGGAGAAACGTGTCGGTTTATCCGGCAGCATTTCACGGACGATAAGGGGAAACACTGACATATGGAAACACTGGCAGATGTTACACCTGGCTCTGTATATTTGCACCCAGCTTAAGAATTAAGACGATTTTGCATTGCGTGTGATTATCGATTCGTTTGCTTTGTTTGGTCATGTTCCAGAAATGGGCATATCAGGACAACTGCCCCCCCCC
>NMRB01001117.1:76946-106320 GCA_002633025.1 Notospermus geniculatus | reverse complement strand
AGGAAGACGATCACCATAACAGAGTGGTGCCTAAAGATTATGATATACCTGAAATGTCGGAGCAAATGATTTATTAACGAAGAAAGAGTAAAGGTTTGCTGTGGGATTCGAACCTGCAACTGGTGAACCTGTGATCTGAAAGGAGAGAACGAGTGACTGTTAGTGAGCTAGGCTATTGGGGCGATCTGCTCGGACCACGATGTTATTTGCCCCTTGTTCCAAATCTATTGACTTGCCTTCGCTGTGACTCACAATAGGCCAAAGGCCTATCAGACCTGAACAATGGTCGGACGGTGATTTACGGGCGGACAACCGTTGACACTACTGTTGTAGCGTTACAGAGTGTCCGTATAATTCATAGTCCGGAGGACTGGGAATGACGGCCTTCGGCCGTCATTCCCAGTCCGCCGGACTCTGGCTAACAGGGTACATTCATTAACGTTACACCGGTAAACGTATACATTTCGGAAGGCTTTTTGTCGGACATGTGCGCTTAGCTTTAAGCTAAGCGCACATTTGCGATTAAACCCTTTGCGAAATGTACGTTTATCGGATCCGTTACCGGATTATGGGACACATTGATTGACACTTGCCACCGCACATAAATCATCCGGAACGAATTGAGTAACGCATGGTGATATCGGGCGAATGGAACATGTTCCATTCATCCGTCAAAAATAACTGTTGCCGTCCGGTATTCGGAAGGAATTCCTTTATAATGACGTAATTTTGGGATAATCTTCGATTTTCCCAGTGAAGGAAAAACTGACATCCGTCGGTGCTGTGAATTTTAACGCATACATGTGCGCGGTGTTGCCGTGCGTTAAAGTGCATCCGGTGAACGGATCCGATAAACGTACACATTTCGCAAAGATTTTAATCGCAAATGTGCGCTTAGCTCAGAGCTAGAAGCACGGGTTCGATAAAATAGTGCGATTTGCCGTCCGGCAGGGGTGTTTTTAAAGTTGACTGACCCAACGCTGTCGACTCGTCATTTATCCGTGCCAGTGGATTTTAAAAGCACCCCTGCCGGACGGCAAATCGCATCATTTTTATCGGACATGTGCTGCTACATGTAGCTTAAAGCCTAGTTCATACTTCGACGCAAGACCATCGGCGCCCGACGCGCGATCAAATCTGCACGGCGACTTCGCGGAATTGATTCATAGTCCAGCGTACTTTAGCGACGGCGACCCGTTATGAAATGACTAAAGGGCACTGCACACGAGTGACAATTTTGACCGATTTGTCGGCCGACTTGGCTTCCGACCGCCAAAGCGACCAGATTTGGCGCTTCTGATTGGCTGATGTCTAGTCGCGCCACCAGTCTCGTAGGCGGTCGCCCAGATTTTGTCGCTCGTGTGCGGTACCCTTAAACTAATAACAGCCTCGCGATCGGACGCCGACCAAATCGCACGACAGGCTCGGCGTCGAATACAAAATCGCTCGTCGGTTGCTGGCGATGGTCGTGCGTCGAAGTATGAATTTATTATTATTATGATGATGATGACATTATTATTATTATTAATAATACCGCCATGATTAGTCGGTGGTTCCGACAGTGATGACCTCTAGTCGTAGCTAAGAAAGACGTAAGATGGCGCTGTAAATCAAAGACGTTGTTGTAGTCATATTCTCTGATCTCGTCGTTGTGGTGATCTCTCGTCGTAGCTAAGAACGACGTCAGGTGGCGCTGTATCATCCGTAACACTTTGTGTGTTTTCGTCATACTTCGTGTGGACGACCGCAGCGCCACCTTACCAACATTTGCTTTCTTTGTAGAGAATTCTATCCGTATACGCATACGCATAAGGACCCGTGATAAGTCGCTGATCTCAACCTCCCCAATGTCCAACTGGCAGAGCCGAGTACTGAGTGGCCCCCTTAGGCCCGGATTACATAGAAGTATACGGTATACGAAAACGCCGGTTAACAATGGCTTCACCGTCGTGAATCCATTTAAAGTCTTTGTTAACAGGCGTTTTCGTATACCGTATACTTCTATGTAAGGGAAGCCTTATGGCCCAGAAAGTCTGGTACAGTAACTTCGGGAAAGCATGCATGAAGACTTTCTTTGCACTTGAAAATATGCCTTTGAGAACGGAAACTGCTCACCTCCAGGAACAAACCATTCCTTGGACATCAACAAAATTTAAAACAAAAAAGAGTCAAGACGCAGATTAGCAGCTAAAAACTAAATATTCTTTTATTCAATGAATGAAGGAATAGGAAAGTACATTTTTCCACAATACAACCTGATCAAGAACAAAAGTTGGTCTTTATATGACATGGGTTAAAAAGAAATTGGCATGCAAACTCGTACACCGGTACCGGTGGGTCACGGTAGATTTGACTTGGAATGTGAGTGCCGACGCCAATAAGAAATATGGCACAGATGAAGCCAACGTGCTCTCCGTTCGCCAACAGACCGACCAAAACAAAACCCCGACAAAGACGGGATATGATTTTGAATGTGATTGCCACGGAAGCAGGAGAGATAGACAAATTGACAGGAGATCCGTGATCCTTTGAGAATTACGTGTAATAACCAATTAACTATTCCTTAGTATTTTTGTTTACCAACAGGTCATGTACATGTACATGTACGTACGTAGGCCTATACATGTGCATTATGAGCTTTTCGTAATAAGCAGGTGCCAACAAATCCATTGCATCAAAAGTGAGTTACGACTAATACAATCTATCACAATAAGTACAATCTGATACGGTACATTAAAACTACAATATGATATAACTGCCTTAATACATTGTATAGATCTACTAATCTAAGCAGAGACACGTGGTATAACCGGTACACAAGTACTGAGGAGCCTGTCAAATTGCAAAACACAAATACTGCAGACAATATTGTATCGCAATGGGGAACCAGCACACTAACGTCACAACGTGGCGCTGCGAGCGATGTGACCGAAATCTCTTTTTTCTAACGTTATTTCCATTTATTTCTGGCGTGAAAATAAACCATTTGTGTTGGTCGCATGGCAGTAAAATTTACATCATCGTGTAGCAGATGAAATTTTCTTTTAAACTCATTCCTTTTTTTCTTAAAATTAAGAGATCCGATAGCGATAAGGACAACGTCATTTGTGTCATTCTTCCTGTAGAAAAATGTACAGGAATTTTTTTCGTGACGCAACGTCAACACCTAAAACAACGTCAACTAGAACTAAGAAATTTGCTTACCAGCAAATTTGATGGTCCCCAGAATTGAGAACATAAGAACCAGCAGAACCAGCTGAGAACAGAAGGACATTTGATGCAACTTCGCAGCCTACCGACTTACCGTCCGTCATGAGACCGCATAGGCGTAGGCCTACGACACGGCCGGCGTAGGCCTAGCTAGGCCCTATGCTATGTGAATGTGATCAAAAGACTCTTCTCTTCTGTTGATTAAATAAATCCTTTATTTCTTGTCCCATTTTTAATAGTTTTGCTTTTGGCTGTGAAAATCGCAACTGTGCAGTGCGCCATGCACTGCTGTACTGTTGTATGTATTGTCAGTAATGTACCAGTGTAGGCTATGCATAACGAACACACTCGTCATGCTCGTCCAGTGTAGTGTGACAGTGCATTGAATGTACATATCGCATAGGGGTGCCTGCACAAGTGCCATGCCATCCTGCTGCTTCCTTTCTTTCGTCCGTCAAACGACCAACAACATGCACTTGATATGGAGAATTGGATAGCATAGCAACTAGGCCTATTGCACCCAACCCCCGATCAACGAGTTTATATTCAGATGGGCAGTATTTTGGTCATTGCACTCGTCGTGCACTTATCGTAATCGGCACAGCCATGACAGATGTGCGCGACTACGTTGAGCTACTTACTGGGGAACCTCACGACTCGGGCCTAACAGTCCGGAATTGAAGACTCACAATAACGGCACGGGAGAAATGAATAAAATGAGCAACACCCGTCTAGCTGTCAAAAATCATATGAACGCACATTTATACAAGTGCTCAGTTAATTATTAGTAAGTTATAACAAGTCTCGCCAGATCTCGCAAGGATGACGAGACTTTGCGACCTCACGGCTGGGACAACTCACAACTGGGTGCCTCCTGAGTAGAGCACTTACAGTAACCAATCGGGAGCATTGCAGTTTGGGAGAATCAGCAGCCGAATCAGCATTTACGGACATAAAAACACGTCAAAAACATCCAAATGACCCGAATTTCAGAAAGTTTTTTGTGACGTCCCATGGATGGAATTGAGCTTGATTATATTATGCTGGTTGTTTTTTCCTTTATTCAGCCGTTTTGGAGAACACTCGCAATAAAGTTGTGGAAGAAGAAGAAGAAGATAACAGAAACCAGAACCTGAGTGATCACAATATGGTCCCCAGACTGTGATGTCTGGGGACCATAATGACGTCGTTTCGGTACAATCGCTCGCAGCGCCGACCTGTCGGGATAAACCGCAGGGCGGGTTCCTCATTGGTGCAAATGATATAAATTCTCAAACAAAACTTTTCAGGTCATAAACAATAAAGCTTCAAAATATGTAGGCCCCTAGCAATTTTCTTATTCAACAGGATTTTTACTACACGTGCAACATCCAGTTCTTGATGAACGTAAATAATAGTAGATACGAAACACTATTACTAGTATAACTAACAGTTAATCGTCTACTGGATACACTCAAAAAATGGCAAGAGTTGCAATTAGAACCTTTTCCAAACCGCAGCAGCTAATGCAGCGATCACCAACATGAACATGCTAATCCTAGCAGTACTGGACGAGTTACAAAGATCTGTACCGCAACATTTCACGTAACCGGCATCGCCAAGTGAGCCAGCCGTTCCTGTGCAAAGTATGTAGCACCCTCGCTGTGTTAGTCCAGCTGACACAACTTTCTAAAAAGAGATGTTAAAAAATGGTAAAAATGAGTCACAGGTCCCAAGAAGGCTTCCGTTGGACTTGCATAACCAAGTTGACTGCTTTTTATCTTCTGTCGATAAGTGAGAGGAAGCGGGACTGCTTTTTATCTTCTGTCGATAAGTGAGAGGAAGCGGAACCAGTCAACTGGTAGTCCACCAGACTTGCAATTTCCAATATATTTCCAATTTTAGAGTCTGGTCCGTATGGTTACTGTGACTTGTAATGTTGTAAAACCATCATGGCGGACAATCTACGCGATGACTGATGACGTAGAACACAACTACACTACACTGCATGCATGCATGCATGCGTAATACATTGGTAGTGACTAGCCAATCAGCGAACCTCCCCTTATTTTGAATTTTCGGAATAAGAAAATTCAATGAGAATTGCGTTCCGACCTCGGAGTATGACCGAGGGACTGGTTGCGCGAGACTAGTCAACTGGAAGCCCGTCGGAGACATTTTGAATAAATTCATAGATATTTTGGATTGGTACTAACAGGTGAAGGACTATTAGTACTTTTTCTATGTTTAGCGTCTAGGTATTTGATACAATTTGTACCGACAATCCGATGTAATAGCCACATTATTCTCGTTTCTCAGTGTTTCCCCACATCGTATGGGGAAACTATGAAATGATAATAAACAGATTTTTCTGTGTTCCCTTTTAAAGATTTATATCTCTCTCGCTGTGTATTGTATGAAAACACTGAGAATTGGGGAATATTAGCAAAGGTTACGCCGGTTTCCTCTCCATCAGATAAGAAAGGTGGAAACGTCGACGTTGGAATTCAGGGCCGATCGCACAGAAAGTCTGATAGTGCTTTCGGTGCCTATCGGCGGTTTAGTTATTGGGAAAATGCCTTACAACTATAACTGCCGATAGGCGCCGGTAGCACTATGGGCCTTTCTGTGCGGTCGGCCCTGATTGTGACGGAAGAGGAGTGTCTTACTTACCCCACATTCGTTTGCTAAAACTGGGCACGTCGCCTTAGGGGGTAGCTTTGTCGCATCAAATTTCTCTTTACATGTATCCGGATGTGTCTCAGAGTTACAGGTGTAACATTCGAGGGAGTGGACCCCTAGAAAAAACAAAAGTACCCAAAAGAGTCCAAAGCCTTCCTTCAACAAACATCGTTTCTGCAGGTGTATGAGGTATGCAGACGTGCAGAAGTACTGGACTGACTTTTAGGGCGGTTATTACCGCAAATAATAAAACAAGAGAAAAACATCTGTACTAAGCAAAAAAGAGAGTTACTTCAAGCAATTAAATTGTAAGTGCATGAAAAGAACACTAAGTGACAACAACTAAGTTTAAGTCTGATGAAGTATTTTAGTATTTTTGTGTGCTTGAAAAGCATTCGGCTCGGCCTCGCCCGGCCTCCTTCGGGTACTTCGGGATTTGTCGGGAGTCCGGCTCGGCTGTATAACAATACGCGCCATCTTGAAACGGAAGTGGGTCCTCAGTTCCGGCGATTTACTAACCCATTCGTCCGCCGGATAAAATATAGTGCCCAGGTGATGGTGTCTAGAATTACACGATATACGCATATTTTTTTGAAAATTCATCATTGTATATATGAATTACTTAAAACTATAGATTTATGCTTACATAAGATCAAGAAAAGTATGATATTATGTTGCTGGATGCTGCATGTTGTCTCCCAGTGGTTTCCATGGTTCCCGGAAATCAGTCTACGCATGCGCAGTACGTATTAAGTAGTGCTCCTAACGCGGATGAATGTCTATCCAAGATGGCGGTATTCTTCATACAGTAGAGATACTTTTCGTCTCGTCAGAAGTGAAACATCGAAAAAGTATCTCACAACGTAGAATGCTTGAAAAGGACACCAGATGGCGACAACTAAGATTATGTCATGAAATATCTTTGTATACTTGAAAAGGACACCAGATGGCGACAACTAAGTTTAACTCGTGAAATATTTTTGTATACTTGAAAAGGACACCAGGTGGCGACAACTAAGTTTATGTTGTGAAATGTTTTTGTATACTTGAAAAAGACACCAGATGGCGACAACAAAGTTTAAGTCTGATGAAATATTTTTGTATACTTGAAAAGGACACAAGGTGGCGACAACTAAGTGTGTTAATGAAAAAGACACTAGGTGGCGCTGAGGTATGAGCAATTGTTTTTGATATAAGCGACGTTTACACTGCGTTTCTATGGCACGCCAAAGTGGAATTTATTCAACCCTGTGAAATACAAAATTTCTTTCAACATTTTGAAAAAAAAATTCAACATTCACGTGACAGGTTGAAAAATTTCTTTCAACATTCACGTGATCAAGGGTGACTAGAAAGCAAAGACCTAAGACCTCTGAAAACACAAAGACCCCACTAGATGCTACAAACAGAAGACCCAACGAGAAGCTGTTTGTTCCTTTTTAGTGTCCCCTTTTATCCTCTCAGACTGGCAGTTAAAGGTTATTAAAGGCCTTATATACTCCCCGTCTTGACAAATTTTAAAGAGGTCGAATTTGATTGGTTGTTGATGCAAAAAAATCCGCACCGCACCGCGGTGCGATTTTTGGGGGGGGGGGGTCGGGGATCTAAAAATGGCATCAAGTGCAGGGTGCAGGCAGGAAATGAGCCAAAGGAAGTCATCATTCGAATTTCGGACGAGATTCCTATGAAAGCGATCGCAGCGCCCCATTTTATCGTAATTCGTGCTGACTCATGATGGGACATCACCATGCACCAACAACCGATTTGTCAAGATGGGGACTATATAAGGCCTTTAATAACCTTTAACTGCCAGTCTGAGAGGATAAAAGGGGACGCCTAAAAACGAACAAACAGCTTCTCGTTCGGTCTTTTGTTTTGCATTAGTGGGGTATTTGTGTTTCCAGAGGTCTGCACTGGCCTTGGATTACTCGATGAAGTATCACTAGAGTAACTATTGTTGACCAGGCGATGAATAGGCCTATTTACATTATTCAGCAGGCTGGGTAGATCTAAATGAGATGGAAGGAATAGCCCTGACTTGGCTGGAAAACCGAACGAAGTTCATTTTGGAAAATGCTCTGTAACTTCTGTTCACTACCGAAGTTTTTAAACCTGAAAAAAAGCATTTTGCTGGGAAACAAACAGGCTTTAAAGTGACGTTCGTTTGGTTCCGATGAAATGGCCGATAAAAAATCACGCTTTTTAACGGCAATTTCAAACTTTAACCAGAAATGCATTTTATCAAAAATCAAAATGTGTCTTAAGGTCCTACATATCTGCCATAAAAAGCAAAAGTTAATCCACTGAAGGTTTTAGGAAATACTATTTAAGTTCATCAGGTGTGCATTTACTTTTGATTAAGGGTACAACCAATAGGCCTACGCAGTCACAGTATTAGCTCATTCACTACAAAGGTCGTCAGCCTATTGACATAGTGACATCACAATTCATGGCAATAGTCTACATGTATTGATAAAAATTCAAAAGTTTTCAATGAGTGGAGTCTCCCTTTCGTTAAAGCCGCGCTCTGTATTGAACTTTAGGGCTTTTTCAAAATGTTAGGAGAATGCAGGTAGAGGTATCATAGCCTCGTGAAGGTCCCCAAAATGCTTGTCTGATAGGCTACTGTATACATGTACACCCTTAGTCAATAATAAATGCCCAGCTAATTTCCCGGCATATCTCAATGAATATTTTTCATAGCCACGTTTTCTTTTCATGCGCATAATCTAGGGCCACTAGGACACCTTTTAAGACCATAAAACGTGAAATCATTACACAACTGTGTTTTTGGCAAAAGTTTGAAATTTGGCCAAAATATCATGTTTTTTTAATACTCACTTGTTCGGGTTGAAACTGGCACTGTTTTGAAGCCAGTCTGTTTCTGGACACATGAAAATTTTCGGAATGCTAAAATTCCCATTTAAAGCAAAGTTACAGATGATTTTGTAAAATGGTTTTCCCAGTTCTTGCCATTCGTTCCAGGCACTCAACGCACAGGGTTTTAGCATTACCCAGTCGTGAATATTTATTAGCCTCTCAACCACAAAAGGAGCGACTGACATGGAGTAATGGACCCCTTGTGAAATTATGAATCGTGTCTCTCACAATAGGCCAACTTGGTGACTGACACACCGGTGTAAGTTGCACTGGGTAATCGTGGTCAACTCCCATTGATGCAGGCCTTGTGACAGTCATAAACACCTGCGTAACCTGTTATTGGGATCAACATAAGGGCCGTTTAGACGACAAGCTAAAAAAACACATTCAGATTCGATCCGATTGGATCCGATCAACCGCATCCGGTCTCATTTGCGTTTAGACGAGATTTGAATGTGGTCGTATGTGGTCCAATTGGTCAAAAATCCACATTGGACTGCATTGGGTAGCGTTTACACGTAAAGGTTTTGAACCCACAATCCGATTCGATCGGATCGAATGTGGATTTTTGCCTGTCGTCTAAACGGCCCTATAAATGTTTGAATAGGCCCCGGTGTAAAGTTTTTCACTGTTTCCGTGTGTCAGTGTTCCCCCTATTGTTCTGGAAACACTGGGAGATAGATCGACATGTTTCTCTGTGTGTCTCCATTGTCAAGTCGCGGCTTATTCCGTCAGACAATAGCAGGGGAACACTCACAGATGGGGAACACTGAAAAACGTTACACCGGTTTGAATAGGCCTTCAAGAGACTTACTGAATTAGGGCACGTGATTGGGGTATTAATAAAATGTGGCTCTGAGTCAACTGGAACTGCGGGGATTTTACTCGACAGAAAAATCATCATAAATCGTCACAAAGTTGCTCAATTTTGAATTTAAAAAAATTGTATTGTCCAGAAACAGATTGGCTTCAAAACAGTGCCGGTTTCAACCCGAACAAGTGATTATGTGATTATTAAAAAAACATGATATTTTGGCCAAATTTCAAACAGTTGTGTAATGATTTCAAGTTTTATGGTGTTAAAAGGTGTCCTAGTGGCCCTAGATTATGCGCATGAAAAGAAAACGTGGCTATGAAAAATATTCATTGAGATATGCCGGAAAATTAGCTGGGCATTTATTATTGACTAAGAGTGTACATCAAAGAATCAAGACCTAGTTTCCTATACAGGGTGGCCCAAAAAACGCAACCGCATACTTCCACTCAACTAGTACTCACATAATAGGAGCTGTCAGCGAGTTGACCACTAGGTGTCACTAGGGCCCAATTCAATGCATCTAGCGGACCCAGTCATTATCGATCAAGCAGCGATCATAATAGATTTCCTGTACATTTGGTCCGCTAAGAGTGTGCTGCCATCTGTTAGCAATATGCGCGGCTGACTGCTCCTATTAGTATGAATGGATGGAGAATCTTCTTAGGAATGGATAGGACCAAGTTTGGCCGATTCGGTTCAGTTGTTTTGGTGCTAGATGCATTTTTGTGAGCAGGTCCCATTGCATGCCTTGCCAATCAATTCATCGCACTGATTGTGATGAATAGGCCTTATCGCACCCTGTACATTTACAATGCATTGTGCAATGCATGGCGTGCATTTTATGTAAACATTGGCCAATAAGTAACTTCCAAAAGCCGGATGCGCTTAAACTACTAGCTACGTGGGAGGCGGTATGAAGTGATTCAAATCGATAAATTAATGACCATCGATCGTCTTCGCGATCGCAAAAAATCGATGATTAATACACTGACAGGCCATAAACATCACCAACATTATCATGCAAGTCCCGCCCCAACCCCGCGCTGATTAATCGATTACTGGCACGTGAATAGAAGGGGGAATTATGGGACAGGGCCCCATGATAATGTTTTGGTGATGTTTATGGACTGTCAGTGTATTAATAATCGATTTTTTGCTGGTTCCGCTAATTCGACATGGTCGTTTAACTTACCTCCAATGACTACCACGAGTGCAAAAACAGCGATAAAGATAAACTTCTGCATGGCTTGGCTTGTCTGATGCTCGGCAGGTCTGAGGTTTTGTGAATTCGACTGCGTTCGAGGGTGGAAACGGAGTGAATGAGAGCGGGTGTGAGTGTAGGCCTACCGATGTCGTAGCTATAAACACCGTCGCGCCGGGGAACGATTCGGCGAATCAGATCATGGTGTCGTAAAAAAATTTCAAAGAAAATTGGTATGGGGGGAGGGGCTATGTAGGCCTACGTTTTTTTTTCCTTTTTGCCTATTCTATTGATATGTGACACCGATATGTATAATAAATCAGGAGAAATCGTCTGCTAGCATGTCTGGACTCTTGCCTAGGCCTAAACGTGTTGTCCGTCGAATTGTGAAGTCAATGAGATTTTTTCCTCTCCGAATGCGTTCTAAATCAAGTTGTCATCCGCAAAGAGGATTTCTAATCCGATCACGTGCAATTAAAGCCTCAATGTATTGAATTTGACGATATTTTCAAAGTGTTAGGATAGTGCAGGTATAGGTCTCATAGCCTCTTGAAGGTCCTCAAAATACTTGCCTGATACGTACTTCAAAGAATCAAGCCCTAGTTTTCAGCACACATTGAAAAACTGCAGGCAGAGCTCTGATGTATTCAGATAGAGCATAGTGCATTTTACACTACACTATTCCGTCGGAGGACGTACGCACTTTCTGAATTCAATACAGTGAGGCTTTAATGTCCAGGCTTTATTCAGGGATATCTACTTTGAGAGATTCCCGACACACCCTCCTCTGACCTGCAAATGCAAAACATACAGCGAAAGACCCAGCCAGAGTCATTGGGTGATATGAATAAAGACTAGCAAATGCTTTTACTTCACAATTCTACAGCATTGCCTAGTGCATTTGTATTGCAAAATTCAAGTAAAAGCATTTACTAGTCTTTATTCAAATGACCCATGGTCTTGAACCTTCAAAAGAGTCAAGAGACTTACTAAATACCACCACCACCACCCCCCGCCGCTCACCAGCAAAACCCTGAGAGTCAACGTTGGCCTAGGCTACGCAGGCAACAGCCTCTCATGTTCACATGTCGTTCGGCCTGTAAAGCACACGAGAGTGGCTTGTTGTACTTGACTCGATGACGCGAAGACTCGATGGCGCGATGACTCGAGGACCGCCAAAATTATTCAATGAAATTCAACTGGTTATTTCTAAGAAGTGGTATGGATCAACGGCGGAAGTGGACCAACGTAGTGTCCCCAGCTACCGAGAAGTGTAGTGAGGTTGATATTCAGCGTAAATCATGAAATGAAGGGTAGCCTCGAACTAGGCCTATAGCTCCTAAGTCCTTGAGAATTTACTATGGGTCCCTTTTGAAAAGTTGTTGGAATTGGTCTTGTCTCCCTTTTGCACCCCCCCCCGGAGGAGGTATAGCGGTAATTTTCAGCCCTTTTGAGCAATGATCCTACTGCATGTTCTATGCCGGAAGTTTCCCAATCTGTCAAAAGTAAATTCATGAAAATGACGAAATGCACCCAGGTTGTTCATGTACTTCATGACGTCATCAGTTTTGTGGTCACTTGCATCTTGGCAAGACACACGTGACAATCTTGAACGAAAAGTTTCAGATCTTGGATTAAATTTTTACAATTCTTTGATATTTTTTATTATGTAATGAAAATTTAATTTTTGCAATTGTACTTCTTCAAAACACTTGAACGAAAAAAAAAGTTTCGAATGAATTCCGCTGCTTCACGCACAACCACAATCATGCATTCTAAACGCCAATGACGTCACGGCTTTACACTAAAAATGGGAGTAGGTATGTAGTTAAACATGTCTAACGATGGTTATAAAAATATGCCAGAGGTGGCTTATTTCATCTTCCTAAAAATGTTGCATCGTAACCCAGTGTTTTGAAGTGGAACTCGAATTCAGTAAAATAAGGCATGCACCCATCAATATACAGGAAAGTTAATTGGCCTTCTTCGCGCCATCGAGTCATCGAGTCAAGTACAACAATGTACAACAAGCCCACGAGAGTAATTAGCTGTGCAAAATGTCAATGGAGGACTTTTACTTAGTCAATTTCCTCTCGTGTGCGGCGAATTTCTTGCGAGTTTTTTTCCTCAACTAAAAATCTTTTCCTAGCAAGGAGTTTTTCTCACCTTGTGCGCCTGGACTGAGTCATTTCACTCGCGTCATTTTGCTTGGCCTGTAGCGCATGCGTAGAAATCACAGAGGACCTCGGAATCAAATAACCCTCTTCGTTGGAAGTTAAGCAGCTACCATTTGAAATTGACCCGTTTTGTGCATTTTGACCCATTTTTGTGTTAATTTAATGATATAAAAACATCATCTCTTATTACTACAAACAACAGAAAATAATAATATTGAGAATACGCTTGTCTGGTTCCAAGGCACTTATAGGGCCGTTTAGATGACAAGCCAAAAAAACAACATTCAGATTCAATCCGATTGGATCCGATCGACCCGCATCGGGTCTCATTTGCGTTTAGAAGAGATTTGAATGTGGTCGTATGTGGTCCAATGCGGTCCAATGTGGATTCGGGACCATTTTAAATCCTCATTGGACCGCATTGGGTAGCGTTTACACGCAAGAGTTTTGAACCACAATCGGATTCGATCGGATCGCATGTGGATCTTTGCCTGTCGTCTAAACGGCCCTATTGCTACATGTATGTTGGTAATACATTTATGGGGTGTAAATCAAACCGTTCAAAAGTTAACTGTATACATCGGGTCCTATTCTCATGTACAGAGCTCAGTTATTGCGTACAGTACATCGGCGTCCAATGTTGAAGTCAGTTCTCAAAATTGAATATGCAAATTAAGTGGGTTCCTGGAGTCCGATTTTGGATATGATGTCCAAGGTGATCTAATCAAAGATTTAAAACAAACAACTTCTGTTGCAATTTGTTCCCGGTTCGCCAATTTTAGATTTACTGGACTATGACGGCATAAAGGAAGTGTACTGTCCATTTTACAAGATCCTTCGCCGCACACGAGAGGAAATTAGTATGAGTAAAAATCCTCGAATGACATTTTGCTGAGCTAACTTCTCTCGTGTGCGGCAGGCTGAAGGGTGGTTTACACGGTTCAACATCTGTTGAAAGCTGTTGAATGTTGAATGGTGTTGAACGTTGTTGAAACCTGTTGAACCGTCTAAACCCTCTTTCAACAGCTTTAAACATGTTGCCAGAAATAGGAACATGAAGCTGCATGCATTTTGGCAACTTGTTGAAAGCTGTTGAAAGACCTGTTGAAAGGTGTTGAAAGGGTGTTTAGACGGTTCAACAACGTTCAACACATTTCGACGTTCAACAGCTTTCAACATGTCGAATCGTGTAAACCCCCTTTAAAGACGTGCGCGGTTGCACCTTTCTCCACGTGTTTCGTCCCTGTTGCACTGCGTCAACAACGTGTCTTGACGCGACGTCCTTACCATGATTACAATGCTTTTCTCTGTTTTTGACGTCTTCGGTAGCACCGCTCGCAACGCCAACATGTCTGAAAACTCGGGTTCCTCACCATGATTTTGTTCTCTTTGCATTCTCACTTTATGCACGCTGAATTTGCATATGCGATACATGCATCGAATGAAATGTCAAAAAACTTTTAAAATACTCTTTGTTTGCTTATTCGTACCATAGGCCTACATGTAGATTTATGGATGTACATGTAGGCTTAAATAATATTTGTGTGTATTCAACCGTTACTTAACACCAATTTAAAGAATAATTTAAAAATGATATAATGGGAAGGAAGAACGAATGTCGGTCACATCTTTGTCCTCGTGTTTCTTGACGGAACCAAACGAACCACTAGTTCGTAATAGAAGACAACTCTACAAGAGTTGTTTACAACAACTTTTTGGAATGGCAAAACTTTTCCCGAGGTAGGCCCAACGTTATGATGTACATGTAATATGCCTAGTTACAGATTTTGGGAACGCCAATCATGTCATAATAAACAAGATGACATTGCAAATGTCGTATGGTTCCCGATGTACAGATACTTCTCTATCAACGATACATTGATAGAGATCATGATACATTGATAGAGATCAGATACATTGATAGAGATCATGATACATTGACAAAGATCAGGATACATTGATTGATGAATTACGATGAATCCCCATAGAGTTAGACTCGGGACCCAGTCGTTGTGTCGCTCCGGCCGCCGCACTACACTCCACAAACGACTGGGAAAGCAAGCTGCAAAATCAGCGGCTAGCGTACCGACAACAACAACGGCCATCTCGACCAATGAAATTGCCCGAAAGCAATCTACTAGGGGAAATCTGGCACACTTTTGATTGGTTGTTATTGATGAAATTTACCAGAGCCTCTCGCCCGTCTAGAATCTTTTCAAAGTCACTAGCAGGATATTTTTTATCCGTAAGTACTGCCTATCGCACACAGCATCGAACTAAGGTACCAGGATACCGTCCTTGGCCTCGAAAAAAGTTCCGAAATATAATCAGCTGATTTGAATCTTGCAACGAGCAGACGACGGCCGTTGAAGACGCTGTTTCTGATTGGCTGAACTCATTCACATCCGTTGTTGTTGTCGGTACGCTAGCCGCTGATTTTGCAGCTTGCTTTCCCAGTCGTTTGTGGAGTGCAGTGCGGCGGCCGGAGCGACACAACGACTGGGTCCCGAGTCTACATAGAGTGTGATCTGATATCAATAACTCGTCCCATGATTGACCTTGATATCTGATCATCAAGGTCATTGCATAATCAAAATGGGCATCCTCAATAACCTAAGTATGGCTGATATTATGCCTCTACCTCTACCAAAGGCAGAAATATTTCAAATTACATGTATCAAGTTTGACCTTGACCTTGACCTCTGATCATCGAGGTCGTTGCACAGTCGAAATGGGCTTTCTCAATAACCTAAGCATGGCGGATATCATGTCTCTATCTCTAGCACAGGCAGAGAAATTTCAAATTTTCAAGTTCGACCTTGGCCTTGACTTCTGATAATCAAGGTCATTGCATAATCGAAATGGGCATCATCAGTAACCTAAGTATGGTTCACATCATGTCTCTATCACTACCACAGGTAGAGATACCAACTGGGGTGTCGGGGTGGCGCAGTGGCGCAGTGGAAACATCGGCGCCTGCCAGCACTGAGGTCGCGGGTTCGATCCCCGGTCGTGCAAGTGGCTTTATGTGGTAGAGAGGGCGATCTCTCCTCGACATCGTAGGTTTCCTCCGGGGTCTCCGGTTCCCTCCTACATATTAATATCGTCCAATATTGTTTAATGAGTAGCTATAATGCCCTAAGTGGGCGCTTGCACTCCTGAGATAATTTTAAAAGTAAGAAGAATAAATAGATACCAACTGATGTCCAAACGAGTGAGCACATGGTCTATGGAACATTTCGATTTAACATTTGTCATTTGTTTTTCTGGTACGTTCACCCAGGTGAGCACATGGTCCATGGACCATTTCATTCAGACAATATTATACTTTTTGTCATAATTTAGAAAGTGTGCAAGCTAGATCAATGAGGTTTGACAAATTACCTCAGATTGAGCGTTTCTTGGCTCCTGCCAAGTGGCAATGTCATACGTTATTGTAAAGAAGGTTATTAACCCTTAAAGTTCGGAACTTTTTTTTTTAATCACCCGACATATGGTTGCACACGCAGCACTACTGGGACGGGATTTAGCCAACCTCGTACCGACGAAATCATGTTGGTCAGTAGGGTCGAAAAGGGTAAAAAGGTAGGTTTCCATAAAAACTAGATTTTTATCAAAAAAAAAAACTTTTTATGGCATAAAATTTGGTTTTATTTTAGAAAATAGTTTTTTGACTGATAAACTTAGTTTTATGGAATAACTGGGCGTTTCTTTGCGGAAACTTATTTTTTTCGATAAAATGGGGTTGTATGGTAAACAACAGGTTTTTATTCATAAAATATAGGTTTTTTTTGACAAAACTAAGTTGGTTTTACGACAAACACTAGTTTTTTAAGAGAAAAACTTAGTTTTTGTCAGAAAACCTATATTTTATCCACAAAAATAGCCACGCTGTTGCGGGCATAACCCCTCGGCCTCTGTTACCTTGAAATGTAGGTCGAATCAAAAACCCGTCTGATATGTTGTGTACCCTGGCTGGATACACGCACCATAAAAATTGCATGAAGTTTCGATGACCAGTTTAGGAGTAATCTCAAATTTTGTCATTTCACTACGTGCCCCCTGGTGGGCAAAGTAGGATCCGATCCGGTCGATTTTCAATAGCGAGAAGCGTCATGTCATGAGGTATGAACATACAAAATGTGAGACGAAAATTCCACAGCATTGTCAAGTTAGAGCGTTCACGTCGTTGACCAATCAGATTTCAGCTTTTGACCTCTGCGACCTTTAAATGTAGGTGGAATCAAAAACCCGTCTGATATGTTGTGTACCCTGACTGGATACACCCACCATAAAAATTGCATGAAGTTGCGATGACCAGTTTAGGAGTAATTTGCGTTGCGACTTGCTTTGCAACCTGCTACCTGCGGTTGAATACGATCGCAAGGAACTGATACCGGTCGCCGACCGATTGCCGACTGAAATTTACCACATCTTCGCCAGTGGTGAAATCACGTCTAGCGAGTCCAATACGGCGATCGAGTGCCCAGTTGCAAAGCAAGTCGCAACGCAAAATCAGCTTGAAAATCGATAGATTCCTAGCTTTACTGGCGTCAGATGCTTGCCAAACAAGAACTATTTTCAGTATCAGATGACAAGCATGCTTTCCGTATATATGAGAACAAACAAAAATGAATTGCCTGACAAACATGCTTGCCAAATAAACCCGGCCAACGCCATTAAAAAACCTGTTCAGTTAATGCAAGTACATGTAGTTTGTTTATTGATTTTGTTCTTTCGTTTCTTTCATCCAACAAATATGGATTATTAAACGCAAAGTTGCATCATTTGCTCCATTAGCTAAGCGAGAACACTTTTCCATAGGATTGCAATTTTCTCCATGAAACACGTTGTTGGTGCACACCATCTTTCCTATGGCCACTGTTACCAAAGGGTATTGCTCATTTTCACCCGTCATTTGTGAGTTGGCACGAATCATCCTGACATCATATTGAAGAATGAACATTGCATTCTCAAAATATTCACATGACGTTCATTTTCTGATTTTGATTTGAATGGAATATTGGGAGAGAAAAATATTAAATTTGTGACTGAGTAGTTATTTCCACCCAACGCATCCCATCAGTCAAAGGTTCCCCAGCGTGTGACTGAACTATAACTATCATACTAAGCATGCATGATGTTTATGTTGGAATTTATAAAAGGCAACTTAGGCAATCTGCATTGTTGAGTGTGATGAACGTATATCTAGGCATCATGCACGGAGACATCCTGAACAAATCAGGTCCCCTTAGCATCGCTCCCTCCGCTGTAGCTCGCACGCACGAGGTGCGAGCTCGGGAGCGATGCTAAGAGGACCTGTTTTCATCACCAGGATGGCATGAACTTTGTTTAGTGCAGCTTGTGCAGGATGCCACCTTTTAACGTCTTCGATAATCGAAGGCCGATCTGCTCACCACTGCGTTACATCGCTCATCACCCTTCGAGAAACAGACCGGTCCGCGGCGTATCTTGGCACAATGCCAACTTTACCGGTCGACCAATCAAATTGCACTTTATTTCGGGACTATTTGTACCACGATTTAAATTTTACAACACCGCTTCTGATTGGCCTCCTCTTCGAGAGGCTGCGGATTCGCCGCGGACCGGTCAATTTCTCGAAGGGTGATGTGCGATGTAACGCAGTGGTGAGCAGATCGGTCTTCGATTATCGAAGATGCATGTTAACTTTACAACGATGTCGATTTTGGTTGTTTGGATTTGAGCGAAGTGAATGAAAATCTAGACATGCTGGAGGAGATTATCTGGGATCACGGTCAATCTTGTTGTCTACTGGATACATTCCCAGGGCCGTAGCTAGCTTTTTTGGCTCGGGGGAGGGGGCATTTTAAGCAGATGAGCTCAATGGACGTGAGCTTTGGTGCGACCCTTGCCGGCGCCGAATGGGCCGGATTTGCGGGGGGGGGGGGTCAGAGAATTTGGAAAATTAGAAGATTTCAGATGCCATTTCAGGGGCAGTTTTAGGTATGATGCAATCCGTACAGATAGGGCCATGATATGAGGTCAGGCGCCATATTCATGAAACCTCTGCGTGCAAGCATATCTATTGTAAGGCAGTCAGTGAACAATAGGGCACTGCAGCGAAACAATAGCCTTGCGTCAACGAAAACAACGAAGAGAAAATCCAACTTCTCAGAGGCTGAGAAATCGAGTCTTTGGGAGGAAAACGAACAAAGATTATAGAATCATAATGACAAAGGTTCCCTATGTTGAAGATGACAGGAATAAACAATGGTGTGCGGGCGTTCGTTTTCTCTATACTTGCATCATTATATTGGAAGTTGTTCTTGACGTCTTGCTTCCAAACACCGCTCAGCTCCATTTCCTCGATCTGGAAGTGCTGCAGCAACCTCAGTGACGGCGTCAGTGCATCCGAGTCTTCGTCGAAATCTGTCTGGGCTCTGTTTTGGCAATGTTATAAAGGATTGCTCACACTGCAGTTATTTGGGCCAGACACGATTGGGGGAACAGTGAATATGTCGGTAGCCTACGATATCGTCTTCTCCACCGACCGATTCCTTTCTCATCTACCTTGGATTGCGACGCGACGGATGATTGGCCGTTTGTTTTCTCAGCGGCCTTTACTCAGACCTGCCAAGTCTCACGCGATTCGCGGGAGTCTCACACATTTGGACCCACTTCTCCCGCACTCCCGCAAGGTCAGTGCTTTCTCACGCATTCAGGCGAAACGTAATTTCTTGAAAAAATCTTCAACGGTTTTGCAGTTCAAAACTGACTATAAACTCCCTACGCAGTTGTGTACCGCGCCCCCTTCGGTTTACTCGCTCTCTACAACTGCTTAACGTCGTATAATTCGCCGCGTTTGGTCAACAGATGGCGTCAGGGCCTGGCGCGAATTTTACAGCCTATCAGCACGCTGCTTTCAGAACTCTTTGGCCCGTTGGCAACGGATGTTCTTGTGCTACCATGGCTACGAACCGCTCGGCCAATGAAAAAGTGTCTCAGGCCAGCTTGGTTATCGGTTGCTCGGTGCTCTCATTGGTCGACTCTCTCAGCGCCATCTGTTGACCAAACGCGGCAAATTTAACGAAGTTAAGTATTGTGGAGAGCGAGTAAACCGAAGGGGGCGCGACTCACAACTGCGTAGGGAGTTTAAACTGACTATAACACACGTCGGCATACCGTGACTGCCATCTATCGGTGCTTAGTTGAATCATGCGGAACAGACGATCATGCTTGGCGCCAAAATCATCAAATCACAGGCAAGCTCTGACGGCCAGCAAGCTGTTGCACAATAGCTCCTACTCTGATGGTCATAACGATGCATGATGAACCTGCCGCAGCTCGTGGTGGCGATGATACTCCACCCAGAAAACGAGATAAGGGCCAGCTGACATTGTGAATTTTTAGAGCATGGTTAGACGTTGTAAACAAAATTTGTCAAAATACCATAAAAGTACAAGTTATATGACGAAAATGAAGGCAACTATGGGTCTATCAGTCGAAAGGAATTGAATGAGACGCACTAATTAGCTGATAAGCTGAAACAAAAGACTAGTACTCGGAACACTTTCCCAAGAAATTACATTTACATTTTGAAGATCAAATAACATGCGTGTCATAAAGCTCCCAGTTTTTCTACTTAGTCTACCCCTTTTGATAGCAATATCTTCAACAGATATTGAGTACTCCGCACCTGAATTTCATGAATTCTGCCAATCAAATTAGTCTCGCTTGGCCAGACTCTACGGGCTCTCCCCTTCGGTAAGTCACACTCGGCGTCTGGCTCTTTAAGAGATCAACAGTCGTGAAGACCGCGTGGTGGCAACACTTCACAAGGCACTTCTCATTTCGCTTTAGTTTCGCGGAATTTCTGAGTGAGAAAGCGTGGTGATTGGCTGGAGCCCAGTGAGTGCCATGGTGTTACCGGCTTTTGAGCCCCAAAAGTACCAGTGTGAGGAAGACCGGGACGTCGGATACACACTGGGGTCGAGTGTACTTCAAATCCATCCAATTTCAAGCCAAATCTTCAGACTTATAATTGTGTTCGGAAACATTCAAAACCTCCAGCATTGCATCCCAAAAATGACCCATTCTCCAGCAAAATCGTAGTAAACCTCAAGCAAGCTGAAAAAACACCCTTGGCAGGTCTGCTGTAGCCCTACCTAGTAGGACAGTGATGATCGTTTTGATAGAGAGGGTCACTCTAGATGTTGAACAGCCCTGGTTTCCTCAGGTAGCTTCATCCTGCATCACACGAAATTTGATGGATCTGAAGGTCAACATATCATACAAGAGAAGTGAAGGAAAATTTCATATGTAGAAACCGAGAGGATATTTAGATCAAACTTACATATATTTTCTGCCGAGTAGAGAAAGCCACCTTGCGAGTGTCCGGGTGGAGATAACAATGCTGGACGTCATCGATTTTTTTTGTTGCACGATGAACTTGGTGCTTCCCATTGGTGACATTCCACGTGTTTAAAGACAGATCACCATCTTTGGTGCCTGTGGCCAGGAACAAATTATCATCCGCAAAACCACAGTCCGCTATTTTACACTTCTCACTTTGAAAATTGTGCAGTAATCTATAACCATTTGATTCCATCTCCCATATGTACACCGAACCATCCTTATATCCGGCGGCAAGGTATTTCCCATCGTGAGAAAAGTCGGAAACCAATAGATCATTCCTCTCAAGTTCGTGTACAATAAAGCTCTCAGGTATTTCCTTTTTGCTGACCACTCTCTCCGCTTGGTCTCCCTTTGCGGCTGTGAACATGTTCTCTGGGACCAAGAAAAATTTGATCTTCTCGCAATCATAACCGATGGCAATGATACGTTTGTCATCCTTGAGATAACGGGCACTGGAGATTGTGTCGACACGGGCATCAATGCTCAGCAACTGTTTACCAGACACACTGTCAGATACCTGAAAACACGTCAACGTTTTAAAACAGTGTTGCACCTATGCTAATGCCAAAGGTAAAATGAAATGGTCCATGGACCATGTGCTCACTGGGTTGGACATAATACTAGTAGTCTAATGACAGAGGGAGGTACATATAGAGCAGGAGCCCAGGGGGGTCAGGGTAGCTAGAAAGGTTACCAATTTTCTGGCACACTACAATTATTGCATACATAGTATGGAACTGGTCGTCTGCCGTGAAATTAGTGGTGGGTGTGGGAGATATTTTGGTACTGACTTTATCATTGGACTGGTGGACTCGGCTTTGTACAGGGGCAGAGGAACCAATGTACAGATAACTTCTTAACGGGTGAATTTAGACCCCATAAATGTATTACTAACAGATAGAAATATGCGGGCAGTGAATCAAATAAGCATGGTCTTGAATATTTTCAGTTGTTACATAATAGGAAATTGCAGTTTTAATGTAAAATAAACAAAATGGGACCAAATACCCCAAAATGTGATTTCCGCCTGCCAAAATCAATTAACAACATCCTTGGCTGATTCAGAGGCACGATGTTTCTATCTGTTGGTAATACATTTATGGGGTCTAAATCCATCCGTTAAGAAGTTAGCTGTACATTGGTTCCTCTGCCCCTGTACAAAGCCAAGTCCACCAGTCCAATGATAAAGTCAGTACCAAAACTTCAAAACCCTCTATCTCCTACACCCACCACTAATTTCACGGCAGACGACCAGTTCCATTCTCAGGGATGTACACTCATGGTCAAAAATAAATGGACAGCAGTTTTTCTTGAATATCTCCAAACCAATGGGGTGGAGAAAATTGGTCCCGACATATATATTAGCAAATTTTCCTGGCTATCTAACAGGGCTCTCACTGGAATTTTCAGTAGAAGGGTCAGAGACTTCTGTGTATTTTTTTTCTGGGGTCAGCCATCAGAAGTCAGGGGTCAACCATGGTCAATTCACAACATTGGGTGAATTTTCGTGCGTCACACTGACTCCTGCTGGTTTTTGTTGTGCATCAGACTATGAACTTTGTGCGTATTTGACCCGAGACCTCGGGTCATTGAGAGCCCTGTATCTAATGGTATCAATATCGAAAAATTCCACTGAAATCCGCATTTGGCAGAAGGAATTTTGTAAAGGTATGTTTTTTGCAACTTTTTAGCCCGCTTGGCCGAAGGCCAAAAGGGCTTATGCTGTGCTTAGATGCCTTAGTGGTGGTCTGTCGTGCGTGCGTGCCGTGCGTGGGTGCGTAACATTTTGCCTTGTCTGCGCTCCAGCGCCTTCAGTTTTTGACGGATCGTTTTCATATTGCATATGTGTGTATATGGCCCCAAGATCTAGGCCAAGTTCGAATTTGGGCGTGCTGCGACTTGTATTATGGCCACTAGGGGGCGTTTTGTGAAAAATGAATGAAATGGTCCATGGACCATGTGCTCACCTGGGTGAACGTACCCGAGAAACAAATGACAAATGTTAAATCGAAATGTTCCATGGTCATGTATCCTCGTTAGATGCACCTGATAAAATTTTGCAGACAATCCAGTTACAGTTCAGGAGTTACTGGACTTTGAGCTTTGGTTTTGGCCATCTGGTGGCCAAGCGGAGAATTGAATAGGACCGAAAAGTGGTGTCATAGGTCATCTGACATAGGGGTATATATGTACCAAGTTTCAAGTCAACAGCCCAAGCAGTTACGAAACACGCCACCAAATGACTAAATTTTGAACTTTGACCTCTGTGACCTTGAAAAGTCGGTCAAATCAAAAACCTCTTACTTATGTCATGCATCCTCATTAGAAGCACCAATGATAAAAATTTGGAGAGGATCCGCTCATTAGTTCATGAGTTATTGCACTTTTTGTGTTTTTGGTTTCCGCCACCTGGTGGCCAAGCTAAGAGTCAAATCGGACCGAAACTTGGGGTCATAGGTCATCTGACCTAGGGGTATATATGTACCAAATTTCAGGCCAATAGCACCTGCGGTTACGAAACGTGCCACTTAAAGGCAAAATTTTGAACTTTGACCTCTGTGACCTTGAAAAGTAGGTCAAACCAAAAACCCGTTATGTATGTAATGTACCCTCATTAGATACACCTATGATAAAAATTTGGAGGTGATCCAGTCATTAGTTCAGGAGTTATTGCACTTTTTGTGTTTTTGGTTTCCGCCACCTGGTGGCCAAGCTAAGAGTCGAATCGGACCGAAACTTGGTGTCATGGGTCATGTGACCTAGGGGTATATATGTACCAAGTTTCAGATCAATAGCCCCAGCGGTTACGAAACGTGCCCTGCTAACGGAACACGACGACGACGGACGACGCCGGCCGACGACGGACGACGGACGCTCACCCATTGTAATAGCTCACCCCGGTGAGCTAAAAATGGCTATTTTACGCAAATGATTTGAGCTAGAGTGCTCAAATTTGAATCGTAGGTACATCTAATCATGTTACATGATATATATAATGGGTTTTTGATTTAACCTAATTTTGGTGGGAAAATAGGTCAAATAACGAAAAATTGGCCGATATTTGGGCTTTGCCTTGTCTGCGCTCTACCGTCTTCAGTTTTTGACGGATCTTTTTCATATTGCATATGTGTATATATGGCCCCAAGATCTAGGCCAAGTTCAATTTTCGGCTTGCTGTGACTCGTATTATGGCCACTAGGGGGCGTTTTGTGAAAAATGAATGAAATGGTCCATGGACCATGTGCTCACTCGTTTGGACATAACAGTGTAATGACAGAGAGAGGTACATGTCAGTTATGAGCAATCTGGGTCAGGTCATTCCCAAGTTGCAGGACTTCAATGATTGTTGGGTTATGCCACCTGGCGGCCATATTGGATGTTCGATCGGGCCAAAACTTCACATGCACATAAAGGTCATCTAGAGGGAGCCACATTGCGCATTTGAGTGCTCTGGGTCAAGTCGTTCCTGAGTTATAGCACATTTCATGATTTTCGGGTTACGCCACCTGGCGGCCATATTGGAAGTTTAATCAGGCCGAAATTTGACGTGCTTGTAAAGGNTATAGTGATGAATCGGGATTATGGATCTTTTTTCTTGTGCACATACTATTTCTTATAAGATGGTCTTCTGCACATGTGAAAATTGGTGCAGAAGAAAAAAAACTGGTGCAGAAGAAATTGGTGCACAGGAAATAAATCTGTTAATGGGCCTTCAAATGCACTGAATAAGCAGCAGTCATGTTCCTGATCTGGCAAGGGACAATATTTGCACCAGGAAGATTCACAGGGATGGCTTTTTAAGTCAGCACATGTGCACATGTGCACAGGTGCACAAGATCTCAGACGTCCATTTTGTGAATGGAATCCGAGCACTTAAGTTGGACATAAATTGCCTCTGCACCTATTTTTTAATGATCACAAAATATGATTCACTGGGTTGTGATATAGCGAAATAAAACGACTTGCCTCTGCACATATGTTTACATGAAAAAATTGAACCACAAGGTCTTGCTGGAGGGAAAAACTGGTGCACATGACCGATTTATCAACACGGACGACGTCCGACGACGGACGACGGACACCGCAGGATGGTAATAGCTCACGAGTGAGCTAAAAATGGCTATTTTACGCAAATGATTTGAGCTAGAGTGCTCAAATTTGAATCGTAGGTACATCTAATCATGTTACATGATATATATAACGGGTTTTTGATTTAACTTAATTTTGATGGGAAAATAGGTCAAATAACGAAAAATTGGTAAATTTTTGGGCTTCGCCTTGTCTGCGCTCTTGCTTCTTCAGTTTTTGACAGATCATTTTCATATTGCACATGTGTACATATGGCCCTGAGATCGAGGTCAAATTTGAATTTGGGCGTGCTGCGATTCCTACTATGGCTACTAGGGGGCATTTTGTGAAAAATACCGTGCTATTCGCGTAAATTGAATAATGTGTTTATTGAACATTGCATGTGTGACGCTTTAATTTGAACGTGCTAGAGCGGTAACGCCGTTTTTGCAAAGCACCCCCTGGTGGCCGAATGGAAAGTCCGATTCGGCTGAAAATCGATAGGCTTGTGAAGGACCTACATATATACCTGTAAACCAAAAATCAGGAAAATCTGATTAAATTTTAACGTGCTAGAACGGTAATGTCGTTTTCACAAAGCGCCCCCTGGTGGTCAAATGGAAAGTCCGATTCGGCCGAAAATCACTAGGTTCGTGGAGGACCCATACATATACGTGTAAACCAAAAATCAGGAAAATCCGATTAAATTTGAACGTGCTAGAGTGGTAACGTCGTTTTCACAAAGCGCCCCCTGGTGGCCAAATGGAAAGTCCGATTCGGCCGAAAATCAATAGGTTCGTGGAGGACCCATACCTTTAAACCAAAAATCAGGAAAATCCGATTTAATTTGAACGTGCTAGAGTGGTAACGTCATCTATGGACAGACGGACAGACGGACGGACACCGCAGGGGACGACAATACCCCTCGGGCCGATGAAAAATGCCTATTTCACACAAACGATTTGAGCTAGAATGCTTGAATTTGAACCATAGGTACACTGTACATGTACGTCTAATCTTATGACCTCAAGATCCAGGCACCACGATTCCAAATTAACCAAGCGGGCACTGTGCCATTGGCACTATTTTTTATTTGCATGATTTCATTCAAAATTTTTATATCACTGTGTTCTACGTACTCATCGAGGCCTTTCATAATACTCTAGTTTCGTGTTTTTAACACACCTTCATTACAAGGTGGTGAGACCGCCTCCATCGTAATATGCATTGCGTATGACAATAGGCCTCTTGGAGTAAAAGGCCTAGGCGGAGATAGGGCGGGGACGATTGAATTTAGTTCACCCTATGTTGTACCTGATCAGACTATGAATGACTTGTGGTTTGGTATTTATCCTTGCGGCGTTCGGCCGTCGGTAGGAGTTGTGGCACTGTACAGGGTGGTCCATAAACAGTGCTCCTTGGGATTAGGCCTACTCTTTGTTTTCGCGACATACCGGCCAAACCAGATTGTGTAATTGTGACGTCATGCCAAGTACACTACATGTAGCATCATGCCACTGCATAAAATGCACATGTTGCTTGACGTCACAACGACAGGGCTTCTACGAGGTCTGTCAAGTATCGTATCCATTGTGACTTTGAGTACGTTTGTAGCTGTTTGAGTACGTTTGTTATAAAGGCCTGGGACAGACGAACAGACATGACAAGGCGCGGGGAAATTTTTATTTTCGTAATGCCAATGCATCGTTTTGCCGGGAATGTCCCAAAAATAACGCAGGGGGCTCTCTCATTTTATTGCAGTGGGTTAATTTTATAACTTGCCAATTTGTTATCAGCCGGCAAGGACATTACAGATCCAAAAACTAAAGTATCATGAGAAAAATGTGGCTGAACGATGCTTCTAAATTGTGCATGCTCTGCACGGGGGAAAATGTGAGTGGTTAATTTTCTGGGACGCCCTGTATGAACCGACCGCAGTTGAATGAAATTGACCACCTGGATTAGATAGCCCGAAAAGGCCTAGACGTCTCGAGCGGTGCAGACACCGTGCAGCCCAGTGATTGGTCATCCGTAGTGAATGAACTGAAAGACCCTTTCTGTACCTATTGCGGGGGCGGCGCGTTCAGTGCCCGCCTTGAATATCTGAAGGTGTGTTAAAAACACGAAACTAGAGTATATCCTAAAATTTCAACTATTCTGTGTAGAAATATGATTTTGAGCCACTTTTATCAAAATATTTTTGGCCACACGTCCAACACCTTTGACACAGGCCTCCACACTATTGTGAGTTGTGGTGGTGAATGAAAGCTGAGTGTGAAGGTCGTGTTTGTCATGCAGGGTCAATTTCATAACAGGCTGCGTCAATTCATTGGATTCCTGGTAGTTGACCAATTCACAGCCTGTTGACACCCCGTCACTCCCACAATTCAGTGGCCATTGAGTTTTATCTACCAGCACGACCATTGGGTTCAAGGGGCTCTGTCAAAGGTGTTGCAAGCACGAGCAACAAAATTTTGATAAAAGTGCCCCAAAATCACATTTCTACACACAATAGTTGAAATAACAGGATATAATATGAAAGGCCTCGATGAGTAGAACACAGTGATATAAAAAGTTTGAATGAAATCGTGCAAATAAGAAAGTAGCAAAAAACAAAATTCCTTCTGTCAAATGCGGCTTTCAGCAGAATTTTTCGACGCTAATACCCTTAGATAGCCTGGAAAATTTGCTACTATACAGTACAGGTCACAATTGACATCCCTACGGCTTCGCGTAAGTTACGAGTAACTTACGCATAACTCAAGGCTTTGGTGTGGCGTAACTCATCGCAAAACTCCCCAAAATCGCGTAACTCGCCTCGTAGCTCACTGTGTAACTCACTGCGTAACTAGCGAAATTCACCGTGTAACTCATCTCGTAAGTTACGCATAACATAGCTCGTGAGTTGTTGCGTAAGTTACGAGTGACTTACGCATAACTTGCGCGAATTTAGGGATGTCAATTGTGACCTGTACTGTATATGTCGGGACCAACTTTCTCCACCCTATTGGTTTGGAGATATTCAAGATAAACTGCTGTCCATTTATTTTTGACAATGAGTGTACAGTACAGGTCACAATTGACATCCCTAAATTCGCGTAAGTTATGCGCAAGTCACTCGTAACTTACGCAACAACTCACGAGCTATGTTACGCGTAACTTACGAGGTGACTTTCGCGATGAGTTACGCAAATTTCGCTACCTACGCAGTGATTTACGAGGCAAGTTACCTGATTTTGGCAAGTTACGCAGTGAGTTACGCGAAACCAAAGCCGTGAGTTACGCATAAGTTACTCATAACTTACGAGTAACTTACGCGAAGCCGTAGGGATGTCAATTGTGACCTGTACTGTACATGCAATACTGTAGTGTGCCCAAAAATTGGTAACCTTTCTAGCTACCCTGACCCTCCTGGGCTCCCGGTCTAATATCAGTTATGAGCAATCTGGGTCAAGTCATTCCCTAAAGACTTTGATGATTTTTGGGTTATGCCACCTGGCGGCCATATTGGATGTCCGATCAGGCTGGAACTTCACATGCACATAAAGGTCGAGAAGGGTTCACTAGTCCGAAGGTTCCGTAGTCCGAAGGTTCATTAGTCCGAAGGTTCACTAGTCCGAAGGTTCAGTAGTCCGAAAATTAAGGTTCACTGGTCCGAAGGTTCACTAGTCCGAAGGTCCACAAGTCCGAAGGTTCAGTAGTCCGAAGGTTCAGTAGTCCGAAGGTGCACTAAATCGAAGGTCCAGAAATGCGACTTTTTGTTCCGGGGTTAGAGGGTGAAAGGATTAATCATTTCAAAAACGCTTCGGCACATTAGTAAAATTCAGTCTAAACTTTTCATTCACTTCGACAGATCCAATTTTAACCCTCACATTTCCGTGCGCAAAGGACTTCAATTTTTCAAAATTCAAACTGTCGCTGCTCATTGAAACGTGAAGTGTTAACAACGATACTGGTATCATT
>NMRB01001117.1:65135-75875 GCA_002633025.1 Notospermus geniculatus | reverse complement strand
CATCCTGAGAATCTCAGGTCATTTACGGTCGTACCCTCCCTCAATGCCCTGAGGACATCCACCACATTTCAGTGGAGTAGAGGGCTATTCCCTCATGTGTACTCCCCATTGGTAATTCATGAATAAACCATGCAATGCAGTGGGGGAACACCACTTGATGTAATGGGCAGATATCGCGCCTAGTGCTACAACGTCTGCACATAGATCTGGTGTAACGAAGTACCGGATACCAGTCTTGTAGCACTGCATCTCATTCCATAATTTATGTACGCTGTCGAATGATAGCTGCCCCAAATTCATGAACAGAACTGGATCATACCTTCGTATTTTGAACCCATTGGTACGTGCTCCTTATGTAGATAATCCATGAGAAACATTCAGACGCGAAGTTTATTCAAGAACAATCAGAAATTCAGCGAGTTTGTCAGCGAATCAAGAAAATTTTACAGCTGCCATATGTGGGAATGGCCAAGACGGGATAGAAGCTTTGCTGTGATTGGCTGAATTCGGCGGAGTGAACTGCTCCGCTGGTTCCCCACTAAAATGGCATGGATGTCGCCAGGCTCTGAACCAAGCGCAAGTGGGGGAGTCGGTTGTGAAGACCCTGGGTGCGAGGATGGCCGTTCCTGAGTAATAGCGCTTACTTGATTTTCAGGTTACACCACCTGGCGGCCATACTGGATGTCCAATCGGGCATTTTTTGGTATTTTTTAAGGTACCCCTCCAATGCATGTTTATGCAAGATATGAAGTTGCTCGGTGAAATAATCACAAACTGTGGCAGGTTCGTCACTTTTGTCGAACTTTGGCCTCTGTGACCTTGAAAAGTAGGTCAAATCAAAAAACCGTTATATATGTTATGTATCCTTATTAGCTACACCTATGATAACAATTTGGAGATGATCTAGTCATTAGTTCAGGAGTTATTGCACTTTTTGTGTTTTTGGTTTCCGCCACCTGATGGCCAAACTGAGAGTCGAATGGGACCGAAACTTGGTGTCGCGGGTCATCTGACCTAGGGGTATATATGTACCAAGTTTCAGATCAATAGCTCCAGCGGTTACAAAATGTGCCCTGCTAACGGACGACGATGGACGACGAACGGACCACGACGGACGACGGACGCTGCACCATCGTAAGAGCTCACCCCGGTGAGCTAATGACGCGCGACTGTAGGGCAAATTTGATGCATAACCACCTCGTGTTAAACACGGACAACGCTGCACCATCGTAATAGCTCACCCCAGTGAGCTTACAGCAAGGAAAATAAAAGGATTTTACAGGTCCTTTGAAAAGTCTCACCTTAATAGTTTTGCCATGACTGCATGACACAATCTTTGTGCCATCAGGTGAAAAATTGGCCCGTTTTACTCCGTCTTCATGCGGCTTTACTGTGAGGGCCGTGATAGGATTGGAAGTACCTTTGTTGCTAGAAAACAGGAAATGTGACAGAAATAAAACCCGTCGTGCAACAATTACCTTACAACACACGCATGATTTATCAATGAACTTCGTTTAAAGGCGGTGACAGACTAGCGTGTAAGCAGCGCGTCAGGAAGTGTTCAACCGATCAGTGAGGCGGTAACACGGACCGAAACACCTACCAAATGATCTGATTGGTGGAACGCCTGCAGGACGCGCTGCGTACGCACCAGTCTGTCACCGGCTTAAGGCTGCGTATCCATAGGCTGTTCACTTGTGGAGTTTTTCCCTGTGACATGTCACAAAGAGAATGGACATTTGATTTGCTCACTGGCCGTTCCCATTGTAGGGCACAAGGCTATGTCTCATTGTCCTAACGGTTCGAGTCCATGGAACATAGGGAAATGCCACAAGGGAACAGTCTATGGATACTCAGCCTAAGAGCCTATGGTCCATATTCATAAAATCACTTGTGCCTAAGTGTGACACAAAAGATAAGTATCAAACTTTGACTTAAATGTGTTTACGAATATTGACCCAGGCGACTAGTTGCGAAAACAAGCACAAACCACAAATACTCACCACCAATCAAAATACTTGACATCTTCCCCTCGTCTTTCAATTGCAATTCCCATTGCCTGCTTGTAGACTTTGGTATCCGATGGTTGACAAAGAGCTAGTTGAATAATATCGCCGCGTTTTTCAGCAAACGTGTAAGCACTGCTTGTCAGGAAATCCAGGAACACCTTGTGGTCCCGCTCTAACTGGAAAGAGGAATCATTTATTGGCTTCATACTATATACAGAGCTCTGGAAAAAATATTAGACCACCTCTGGTTGACTCACTCATTTTTCCATAAAAATAGGTCCCACAAACTCTCCGATCTCTCTGTATCTACTGATTTATTAATTTTGGCAGAGAATTATCTGGATTACTACTGATTTATTGTGTTGGTTAGATTGCTGTAACTTCACCAAGACAATATCAAACACAGAAATGGACTTCCCATAATGAAGAAACAACTGGAGCTGCTAGAAGGACCTTGCCAAAAGTTCTGACTAAACGGAAGGACATGATTACTATGTTGACAGCAGTCCACTTCACATCGCTTCTAATCAAACCTAAATTCTTCGAGCAGCATTGATAGCATCACTTGCGGAGTTAATTGCTTATAATTATGACTGAAGTCCAGGGGCCTGTTTCATAAACGCTAAAGGCACTTCTCACGATAATATGCTTTTGCCACGATACATGAGTTATATCGCATGTACTCAGGGGGCAAAACCCCATTTTTGGTGAAAATGGGGGACCAGCTGCTGTAAAAAACACCCCCTGGTAATGTGTTCAGGGGACCACCTGAGTCGCACTAGGATGGGTGGCCTTTGAGATTTTTTGCAAGACGCCGAAAAATTGACATTGAAGTTCAGGACACTGACTTTTAAAACATTGAACCCAAGAACTGACACATGATGAGCGTTGTACAGGAGAATGGGACCCGATGTACAGCTAACGGTTGGATTTTGAACGGTTGGATTTACATCCCATAAATGTATTACCAATAGATAGAAACATGGTGCCTACGAAGCACACAAGCATGTTCTAAATTGTTTTTGAGTAGTTATGTAATAAGAAATGAATTTTTATGCTAATTAACACAATGAAATGGTTCATGGACCATGTGCTCACCCGTTTGTACATAATAGTGTAATGACAGAGAGAGGTGCATGTCAGTTTGAGCAATCTGGGTCAAGTCATTCCCAAGTTGCAGGTCTTCAATGATTTTTGGGTATGCCACCTGGCGGCCATATTGGATGTCCGATCGGACCAAAACTTCACATGCACATAAAGGTCATCTAGATGGAGCCACATAGCACATTTGAGCGCTCTGGGTCACGTCGTTCCTGAGTTATAGCACATTTGATGACTTTCGGGTTACGCCACCTGGCTGCCATATTGGAAGTTTAATCAGGCCGAAATTTGACGTGCTTGTAAAGGTCATCAAGAGGGAGGTAAATATCAAGTTTGAGCAATCTGGGTCAAGCCGTTCCTGAGTTTTAGCACTTGGATGATTTTCAGGTTACGCCACCTGGCGGCCATATTGGATGTCCGATTGGGCCGAAACTCGGCATTTTTTAAGGTACCCCTCTAATACACGTTTATGCAAGGAGACTCTCGGTGAAATAATTAAGAACTGCAGCTGGTTCGTTACTTTTATCGAACTTTGACCTCTGTGACCTTGAAAAGTACGTCAAACCAAAAACCCGTTAAATATGTTGTGTATCCTAATTAGATACACCTATGATAAAAATTTGGAGATGATCCAGTCATTAGTTAAGGAGTTATTGCACTTTTTGTGTTTTTGGTTTTGCATGGCCACCAGGGGCCATATTCATAAAAGGCTGCTAAAATAGTTGCCAACTAGGGGATAGTTGGCTTCTAACTCAGTAGTTACCTTCTTGTTAGTTGACATCTATTTTTCTATTCATAAAACAGCACTAGGAACCCTGCTAACTAGTTGCCTGCTAGAAAATAATAGTTGTGAACTAGAATGTGGGAAGACGGCCAAACCACAAAAACCACAAGATGTCAGTTTCAATTTCAATGGGCTGAGTGTTTACTTTGAGGACACTAAGGTCATAGGTTCTGTAGGGGATGATGTTTTATGCATTGTGGCCAATGGCTGATATTTATAAAAGGTGGCAAATGCTTTTACTTTAAATTTTGTAGTAAATCTACATAGAGAACACCAGTCATTGGGTCATATGAATAAAAACTAGCAAATGCTTTTACTTGGATTTTGCAGTGCAAATACACTACGCTATGCTGTACAAATCTGAGGTAAAAGCATTTGCTATCTTTTATTCATATCACCCATTAGGCCTATCTGTCACTGTACACGGTGTACCCCAGTTGCTCGCACGAAGAAGGGAATGTTTTGTTTGATTTGTAATTCGAACTACACTTGTTTTTCATAATTCACAAATGTGAAGATCATGAATTAACTGGAATCAGTGAGGGGGCACTTTGTAGTGCAGTTTGACTTAATGTAGGCTACTTAAACATCAATGATTCTAATTTGTTTACCATCGCTGTCTTGGATAGGCTAAAACTCAGCCGCTCAGGGAAGAAGTGAAGTCTAAACTTAGTTACATCACGTAGATGCTCTCATTGTCATTTTATCGTTCCATTAACGACAAGAGGACATTGAAAATGTCATACATAATGTATATGGTTCCCTTAGGTTCATTAGATAAGAATGGAAATTGTTATATGTTAGGGCATGATGCTGATCATCAAGTTTATTGCATAATCAAAATGGGCATCCTCAATAGCATACATGTATGTTGAGTGATATCATTTTCAAGTTTGACGATGACGTTGACCTCTTATCATCTAGGCCTACGTCACTGCATTTGAAACATGATGGGTTGTAATGTTAGCGGAGCACATCTGCCGATAGTGCTGTACATTTTTCCATGCATTTTAACACCGATAGGCTGTCGACGTACTAGCGGAGTTTCTATGCGGCCGACCCAGGACGCGGTGGCCAAAACCAAAAACACAAAAAGTGCAATAACTCCTGAACTAATGACTGGATCGTCTCCAAATTTTTATCATAGGTGTACCTAATTAGGATACATAACATATATAACGGGTTTTTGATTTGACATACTTTTCAAGGTCACAAGGGTCAAAGTTCTACAAAAGTGACGAACCTGCCACAGGTCTTCATTATTTCACCGAGCGTCTTCATATCTTGCATAAACGTGTATTATAGAGGGGTACCTTCAAAACTACCGAGTTTCGGTCCGATCGGACATCCAATATGGCCGCCAGGTGGCGTAACCTGAAAATCGATCAAGTGCTATAACTCAGGAACGGCTTGACCCAGAGTTCTCGAACTTGATATTTACCTCCCTCTAGGTGACCTTTACAAGCACGTCAAATTTCGGCCTGATTAAACTTCCAATATGGCCGCCAGGTGGCGTAACCCGAAAATCATTGAAGTCCTGCAACTTGGGAATGACTTGACCTAGATTGCTCATAACTGACATGTACCTCTCTCTGTCATTACACTGTTATGTCCAAACGAGTGAGCACATGGTCTATGGGCCATTTCATTTCTGTATATAAGGAATTTGACTTCTGAGACGCCCGCGGGATTAAAGGGAGACATGCAAAAAATATTGCCCGGCGGGCACAAGTTGTCTGAGTTGTAGCACCGTCTGTTAATACACGGTGACACTACGCTATATCACAGGCGCCTGTAGAGCTATCAGTGAGTTTCGAACACTTTTCTAACCAAACGTCTAAAAAACACAACACGTATCTAAAAGCACACCACGAGCTCATAAATTCGTGAGCTCTGGGTGCGTTTTTTACAAACTAGTGTTTTTGGTTAGATACGTGTTTTAAGCTCACTAATAGCTCTAACTGGGGCCTGTGATATAGCGTAGTGTCACCTTGTATTAACAGACGGCGCCACAACTCAGACAAGTTGTGCCCCCCGGGCAATATTTTTCGCATGTCTCCCTTTAATCACGTTATTTCGACCACCATTGAAAAAATTAGCCATTATTGTTTCCTGAACTGTGACAGGGATCAACGCCCGCGAAAATCAAAGTCCAGTCGGTCCGATTGTTCAGCCAGGGATTAGAATGTGTGGGTATAGAGAGACCTTGACCATTCGAATACGATAATCTTACAATAGCGGGCTTTGTTTGGCGGACTTGCGTTCGTGTTTATTCCTTGCACATCTGTTTTACGTTTCTTGCACATGCGTATCTTCCCCAAGTGCTGACCCGCGTAGGCTCGAACGTATTAACCGCGAGTCGGAGCGTGTATCACATACACACCCGAACCATCTCTTCATGGTTCGGGGGGGGGGGTGCATTCGAGAACTTGAGCAGAACGTAGGCCTACCTCATATGCCAACCCACTGTTATCGAAGCTGCAATTAAATCCAGACACAGGCCCAGGCCTACTCATATCTCTAAGCCGCCCGAAACCTACCGATTCCTCTGGGTTTTATTGCAAAAATATAGGTTTCTTTAATAACTGGACAATCCGCGTGCCATGTCAGTACTACTAGTAACAGTATTGACCAATACTTAGTACAGAAATCTTAGCTGTTCCATGTAATATTTGCCACCCAGCTGATCTGCTGATGGCTGTACTTTTGTCATGGGGAGGGAAAACAACTTCTGGACCGGCAGAAGCGGTCATGCCATGTGCTTGTCATGCTGATTGCTGGTGTTATAATTCTAACACGCGCTTGATACCAACGTAATATCATAAATAGATCAACAACAACGCTGAAAGGGTAAATGTCGTCCTGGGTATACACAAAGATCACCCAGGATCTCAATCTTCACTAAAACAATACCCTGGGTGTAGTTTCGGTGGCCGTACATCACCCAGCGTCGTAGTATGACACCTGGATTCGAGGTTGTCTCGCCCGTGGTCACGTGACAGCCTGAAGAATGACATGAACAGCTACACTCAACAAGTACAGCATACGCGAGACCGCGAGACTCCACGGGATATCTAAATAGGACTCGTTCCTAGGCACCGATTGCGGATGCTGGGTGATGTTCGGCTACCGAAACTACACCCATGGTATTGCTTGAGTGAAAACTGAGACCCTGGGTAATCTTTGTTACCCAGGACGACATTTACCCTTTAAGCATCAACAACCATAAATGTGCAACTCAGAATTCATGTTACTCGTGACCTTTCTTCGTTTTCGTTTCGTAAAATCCTTCATGATCCATGGATTTACAAAATGTTGGTCCGAAAATGAAGCTGACATCTTGCTCTAAAAACCCGGCCAGTGATTTTTGTCCTCGTCGATTCAGACACCACTGAGTTGATGGCCATCAGAAGTTGCAGCTAGGTGACAAAAAAGCTGCGGCCGATATGTCCTCCGATTTGGTCAAAATTTAGTTCTAATAGCGGTCGAAGGTGGCGCTTCCTACAAAAGTGTATGTCAGGAAGACGTATTATTAAGCAAATAGCGAATGTCTGATTTGCAGACAGGGCAGAGCTACATGTAGGACCGAATAAGCTTCGATGAAAACGTTTTCAAACCAATATTCGATTCCGTGAGGGCAATACATGTATTTGCCTATTTTGTTAACAACGCGACATCTGGCGTCAGTTTTTATAAGCGATGAAGCAGCTAACTCATCGGCCGCGGGCATTTTTGACAAATTTCATAAATTCCGATGGCTATAGCTCTGCTATCTCTGAACGGATAACAACAAAAATCACAGGGTTTGTAGAGTGATATGTCAGCTTCATTTTCAGAGCAACATAAGACGTATTATTAAGCAAATAGCGAATGTCTGATTTGCAGACAGGGCAGAGCTACATGTAGGACCGAATAAGCTTCGATGAAAACGTTTTCAAACCAATATTCGATTCCGTGAGGGCAATACATGTATTTGCCTATTTTGTTAACAGCGCGACATCTGGCGTCAGTTTTTATAAGCGATGAAGCAGCTAACTCATCGGCCGCGGGCATTTTTGACAAATTTCATAAATTCCGATGGCTATAGCTCTGCTATCTCTGAACGGATAACAACAAAAATCACAGGGTTTGTAGAGTGATATGTCAGCTTCATTTTCAGAGCAACATTTTGTAAATCAATGGAGCGTGAATGATTTTACGAAATGAAAACGAAGAAAGGTCATGAGTAACATGAATTTTGAGTTGCACATTTATGGTTATTGATCCATTTATGGTAATATCTGGCATCTATTTTTCATGCTTTCTCCTCTCATCCTGCAAAAACTACTGAAAACTGGGGAAAATATACAAAATGTTACTGATGACCATTTTTGAAGATTGGCAGCTATGTTCTCGTCCATCAAGTGTCTATATTAGGGAGGTTTCGCATCCTCACGAACTACGAAAAACGAGCACGAATTGCGTGATATGTCATCAATTTTTGTCTTCCCAAGTTCGTCGGGTCTGAGGCATGATGATACATCACCATGGGCCAACATCCAATCGAATTCGACCTCATTAAAACTTGTCTGGACGGGGGTATATAAGGCCTTTACATCTTCTGCGCCTAGCGGTGAGTTCGGGAACCAAACTACACCTTTAAAGCCGCAGAGTATGCACAGCCAATCACTTCCCGTTCGGCCGAATTTTAGTGCAACCTCGTTTCCAGGCGTGCGTATTAATGTATGGAACCATAGAACCACACATTATAGCATTATCCTGTATCGAGGTTCGGGGAATCCCCAATGCTGCGTGTAGTCTTGCGCAGCCAGCTGTTCGTTCCACAGTACTGCTATTACGGCCATTACGGATTCCCAGATTCGAAACAGCGGCTGGGTGACCGAGACTATGCTCGCCGGTTATGACCCATCTGTCTATACTGTGCTGCTTTAAAGGAGTTAGACGCCGAAGTTGTAAACACTCACTCACTCACTGGTTCTCTATCCACGGACGCCTGCGGTGCTGCCACCTATTGTCGGTGATATGTACTGACGTGAGTATCGTGAGTGAGTTGCATCGGACCGGGAACCAGTCTAACGATCACGGGTGCTGCCACCTGCACGAAGGAATAAAACTAGTTTGCCGACCATNAAGGTAAAAAAAAGGAAACAAAATACTAATAAATGAAGGCGAAGAAAATTTACACGCCCCGCGTATCGACCCCGAGACCTCCTGCTCTATGGGCTGGCTGCTTTGCCACTCGGCCATGGCGACTGTGCACTGTACGGCGCGCTAATATGCATGAATGTATTGTTTGGATATGTCAGGCGGCGCTGGAAAATTTCTTGTGTTCAAATTTCGGCAAAAGAGGCGAATCGTTAACCTCCCCAACGTCAATATACTAGTAGATAATTATCAAAATAACACACACTTTTTTGTATCAAAGACTGAAGAAAACAGTGCGATTGTAGATAAAGTACCGATACATTACGAACTATATCGCGCATGAATATTAATTTGTGAACAGTCTCACTGGTCTTACTGGTATTTATCGTAGTTTCTCCAACTGCCGCTAGGCGCTACGCTGTCGGACGGATGTGGAACTCTCCTGTCTTTCGATGATGGAACAAAAAGGCGTTTTTTACAGAAAACGGGGGAAAACATCGAAAAAGAATTCCACGTCGACTTATGGCACATTATTACACACAGCAGGGCAGCGGTCACGGGACATTTGAGAGCCAAACTTAGGAGGAGAACGATCACAAACATTAGGCCCCTACCTCCCGTACGTCAATTATAGTATAGATTGACTATTCGGTTGGGTTGTCAACAATCCAAGATCAACTTGAGAAATAATAAAACTAGTGCATCACAAGCACCTGATGGCAGAATGGTCAGTAAAATTGAAATTTATACTTAGCTCATCCTTGAGATGCAGATTTTGTTGGCATTTGATAAATTTATTTCCAAAATAATACAGAAAAATACAGAAACAAGGAGCACAAAAAAGCAATTCTGCTTATCAACTTACAGACAAATCGGATTTTCGCTCACTTGCCAACGGGCAAGTAAATTTCTGCTTGCCCAGATCAAATTGTCACCTGCCCGATGGTATATTTCTATATTTTATTGAAAGACATACATGTATGTTTTATTTCAGTACTTGCCCATGGAAAAGTACTCAATGACTTGAGCTAGCACAGGAGTTTTTCTGGTGGTCCCAGGCGGCCGGGCAACCAATTTGTCGAGCACTGATACTTGTGCCCCTTCAAAAAATAAATTACATGATTACATGTACAACAAGAAAAGGACATCGGAGCGATGTCAATGGTTTCCGATGAGAAGTTTACTACTGTAGAGCTAGTTAACTGTGACCTTGACCTCTGACCTTGAGAAGTATTGCGTAACTGGAACAGGCATCCGTGATTAAACTTATAGGAGATTGTTAATTCAGGCTTCCAATTAGTTTTATCCTGAAATTTTGAGGAGGTTTGCACTTTAGAACTATTTGACCTTGACCTCTGACCTTCAAGGTCATTGCGTAATCTGAAAGCTCATCCTTGATAACCTAGGTGTAGGTGAAGGTTTTAGGCTTCTACCATCACCAGATTCTGACTTATGTCAAGTTATCAAATTTGAATATCAAATCTCGCCATGATATCAGCAAATATCATGCGACCGAGCAGGGGCAAACTGAAAATTTCACTTGCAATAACATCCGTGGATGAGCTATGATGTTGTGATATCAGTTTCAAGTCGCTTACTGTGGCAGATCTCCCGATATGTCAAAATATCAAATTTGATATATCAATATCATTATGATGCTGACACTGGAGGATAAATTCGTTGATGCCAGTATCTTGCAAA
>NMRB01001117.1:45056-63112 GCA_002633025.1 Notospermus geniculatus | reverse complement strand
TACGCTCGGGCCGAGGTTGTAGGTCGCTCCACTAATCTCTGGAGACGGCTAGCCATTTTCACGCCTTAGGTGTGATTTTTGGTATCGTGCAATTTTAGACCGAATTTTAACCACAAATGCACTGAAATGACTTGAGATGACTTGAGTATAAAATATTACACACAAAAATGTCCTTAGAAAGTGTTTTTCGAGGGATCTGTTGTATTTATTGAGGAAAATCCACAGCACTACTTGGCGCACTCTATAAACTTGGAGTGAAGCGGGATGCGCCGTGTGTAACGCACTTGCAATTGCATTTTGGTTCCCGAAGCCACCGCTAGGGCTTAGCCGTCTCCAGAGATTAGTGTAGCGACCATCAACCTCGGCCGAGCGTAACTAATCTCTGGGTACGAGATTGTGGAATTGTGTCCGAGGGGAAATGCGAGTGTCTACGGAAATTGCCGAGCAGTTGCCTTCGGAAGTTCCGAATGGGTCAGGTACATGTACATGCCTGAGACAGATCCTAACCATCCTTCTTTCTCCCACACTGTAGCACCAAGTTTATTCAAGAAAATCCTATATTTTATGTACTGACATATTTTATGGAGAATAAACTTAATTTGAATTTGAATTTGAATTTACAACAGCCATGTCTCAGTACTCTGACGTCACCAGATGCTGACAGGACTGAGGCATTAGGCCTACTGACCTGAGTGATTTCCAAGTTCGCCCTGGCCTTGGATCATCTCCGATCGTCATGGTCGTGCTAAATTTCGAGGCAAAACAACCTCCCGAAGTCATGGAAGTCACGAAATATGACTGAAATAGGCCAAGACAAGTTAAAAAAAGGAGCACGAAATATGACTGAAAAAAATATCATCTACTCTAAAAGGCAGACCTACTATCAGTTGGCATCGACATCGTCCTACTCCAGGTCTGGTGGCAATGCCAATGCCATCCCCATGGCTTGGAGGAATTCCTCCAACATGTCCAAGGACATGGTAATATTGGTAAGTAAAGTAGGCCTAGGCCTATTAGGCTTTTTGGGGGGAAAATGTTTTAGGCCTAGGCCCTAGGCCCTAGGCCTATAGACGACTTCAACATGGGCCCGGGTGCGATGGATCTGGCGAACCCGGAAGTAGATGTACACAGCAATGCACGCATCCCTATGCAGTCGATAAAAACGCCGCCGAATAACTCCGAAAATACGCATCTCACAGTACTCGATCGCGATATCCAGAATCTGTCATTGTGTCCACACAGGTTGCGCAAGACTGCTGTTGAGACTGCTTTGCACAGACCTGTGTCCGCGCGCGGCGCATCACACAAAAATTTGTTAGTTTCTAAATACGCGAGTCGCATCACAACTTGAACTGGGTGATCACGTGATCTACTATGCCACGAAAGTAGATCCTAGGAAAATAGCGATATGAGGCTTATTTCGTGCAGACTTTGCAAGTAATTGGCCGATTTTTCATTTCTGATGAGAAATTGCCATAGATATGACATTGTTGAGAAGAAAAGGATGATACTTGGATTATGACCCCCGGCTGCTATTCACTGTGTGGCAGAGGCAGAAGAGCAAACTGTACACAGTGCCGAATTTCTACGCAATATCGACACTGTCATCGATCGGCATCCACCATTTTGATTTTTGCTGCCGCGGATGGATATGTGATCAGGCCTCGCATCACACAACCATGATACTCCGCGCCGCAGAACCTTGCGCGTAAACAACACTACATTCATGCCTAAGCCTCTCCTTGCAATCTATGTGTCACAATTTCAAAATGAATACAATAAATATACATTTCCCTGAACTTTATGAAGTGGAATAAGTGTATAACGTCTGGGAGATGTCTGGTCACGTGGGTAAACAAAATGCACGCGGTCATGGACTACTTTGGTCTCAGAATAACTGAAAAACCTCGAGATATTTTGCCACATAATGATTATGCTTTACAAATATTTTTATCATGTCTTGCATCTAAGCCTCATTTTGACCTAGGCAGGCCTATATAATATAATTTATGTCTTCCTGTGGACGTATAACCGTGCACTATCTACTGCGCATGGCGACGCTTGTTTATTGAGTGAACGGTCGACCGCTTTACAATGGTAAGGAATCCTTACACATATTATTGCGCTGCACTTCTTTTCAACATGGCGGTGGCTGATCGATACTAGAGGGTGTTATTCGTAACGCCCTCTAGTGTCGAGAATGCCTCCGATAATCTCAGAATGGGCCAAGCACTTGCACATGTTCATGTAGCCAAATGTATTGTGCATCTGTACTGTGCATCTCTTTTTCTTTTCGATGTAGCCAACAGTAACATGTTCCTATCAGAAGAATCTCACATATATACGCATGCAGAGTAAGGGTTTGACGCAAGCACCAAGTGTGTCCTGTCCACCAGGATACGTGGCGTACGGATGTTCTTTTATTAATCCGTAAGTTACATGTACCTTGTATTTTTTGTCCATTGTCTATACTCCATAGTGTGCCATGTCGTTACGACTGACGTTGGCCCCACAGCCCTGAGATTAGCAGACAGATCTGAGATAATTCGATGATACGCATTATTGGTTCACGTGGGCCTATAGTCCCTTTAGTGACCATTATATTTGGTCCAAAATGAGCTTTCGACACACTTTTCGGCACTAAATCATTATCGGCTTTCAAAACATTAAGCTGGTATATGTTACTTTTTATGCCTAGTAGTGTCCGGGCTAATAATAAAGCCGATTAGTTTGCGATTAATATGTTTTTTCGGGCATTTTGTGGTTTTCTACCGATTTCATAATTAAGAAATGAATCCGATTGGTTAAAGTCCATGCGGGGTTTACATAGGCCAGCTATTACCGACGGAGTCCGAAAGTGGGACGGAGGCTGATGAGCACACATTCAATATCGGGCTCACGGGCGGACGAGCAAATACCTATACGATGGTTTGTGTAATTAGTTCGACCTCGATGTGGCGCCGAGGATGAGAAGCACGTGGATTTATATTTAGAAGTGGTTTGAGGTCAGTCTCTATCTTTAGCCATGGTGCATTATGAGCGTTTTCATTACGACGAGCCGTGGATTATCACTCACCCTTTTTGTGCGAGTACTGGGTTGGGTTTGTTTTGTTTCATCATGATGGAGAGGGAGGCTTGGTACTTTTTTCAGTCGGTGTGTTGGCCTGAATTGAATGGACTTTGCGCAGGCTATGACAACTTCTGTCCATTGGACTGTTTTATAGTGTAGCAGTAGTAGGCCTATTAGGTTGAGCACTTACTTCGTGCTCTTGTATCGAAGGCAGTTTTGTGTGTTTGTGCGAACATTCTTTTTCAAACTCTTTCCACGTGAACCATTTACGCCGCCAGGCTTGTACATGTAGTTCTCTTTAATGCGGTGGAATCGGGCAAATCAGCGTAATGATTGCACTAAACAATGCATGTATTCTGGGTTATTGCAGTTGGTCACACTTTGACGGATTTTCACCAAGCATAAGAAAAAATGATACTACCTGCACTGTCGTCAACATGACATTTATACGTGCACGCATACAAGCACAGTGCATAAAAGGTAAAGCCTGCAACACGTCAGAAGCCAACTCCATGGGGTGTTTGTGACGATAGAGCCAGCATGTATAAAAGTTTTGTCGCACATTATATGATACCGGTATCAAACTGGCGGGTTCGATATTAAAGATAATGTATCACGGGCATTTTCGCGGGCCACGATATTACATTTAGTTTGTATGTGTTCAGTCTTTCTTTGTCATGAGTAATTTGTTGGTGGCATTCCCCTCTAAAAATCCTTTTGATACCGAAAGCAATTTGGTGGGTTGGCACGTCCCAAAAGGCCAAAATAACATAATGTAAACATCAATGTTTACGGACATTCGGAATGTAAACAATGAAGTCGTGATATATTATCTTTAAATCGGGCTGCAGACAAAACGCCTACACAGTTTGCATGGTTTCCTATCTCATCGGAGGATAAATGCGTGTATTGATATCGATTGATTGTCTTTGAGAAGAGTTAAAGAATGTCCTTTGTGAAGCTTTCGAAAGAGTATTTAGTTTAGTTGAGAAAGTCAGTGTATGCATTACTGATTCATCCAAAACAAAAACTACTTCAGCCACTAGTGTGTTCATTGTGTACATGTAACTACATGTATATAGAGCGTAATGTAGAGCTCCCAAAGGCCTCCTAATGTAGCACGATAATAGGCTTTAGACTGCATACAATTTCCCACAATATTTCAGAGACGCTGTTGAAATTCGGCCGAGGGAAAAATACTGGTAACCCCAAAACTAAACCCAAAAGCACGGTATCGCCTCAACAACATTCAACCACGTCTCAAGGTAAGTCGATGAGAACTGAGATTTGTAACCTACAGTTTAGGGATGATATGCCCTGTGTACCAGCTATAGGACGTTTTTCCCGACACAAAAACTACTTCAACCACGAGTGGGTTATTTTCAAAAAATAGTGTCAATGGCACTGTGCCCGCTTGGCTTGGAGCAGTATTATGTTATGTATCCTATTTACCCTTGATTGAAATTTGACGAAGATCCATCACTTTGTTAGGGAGAAATAGCACTTTATGTTTTTCTTGTTTTGGCCCCCTAGTGACATAATCAAGCATCAGATTTCGCTGAAAATTCGTTTGTGAGTTATTATAATCTAGAGGTAGATATGTACAAAGTTTCAAAGCAATTGCTCAAACCATTACAGAAAGAGCCAACTTCGTAATTTCAGAAGAACTTTGACCCCTGTGACCTTGAAAAGTAGGTCAAATTCAAAAACTCAAGTATCTTATGTATCCTCATTAGATATACCGGTGATAAAAATTTGACAAAGATCCGCCTCTTGGTAAGGGAGAAATAACACTTTTAGTGATTTTGGTTTTGGCCCCCTGTGGCAAAGTCAAGAATCAGATTTCACCAAAATTTTGTCTGTATGTTGCTATAACCTAGAGGTAAATGTGTAGAAAGTTTCAACACGGTAGTTCGAACCATTATCAAAATACAGCCCTTTGAATTTTTTCACAAAACGCCCCCTGGAGGCCAAAATAGGAATCCAACCACGCTCAAAATCGAACTCGACCTAGATCTTAGGCCCATATATACACCCACCAAAGACCAAAAAGATTCCTCAAAAAATAAAGGCGCTAGAGCGCTAACAAACCAAAGTTTACGGACGTACGTACCGCCGTACCGCCGTACGGACTAACGCACGACAGACCACCACTCAATGACCCCAACCCCAGCTTAAGCCCTGCTGGGCCTTGCGGCCAAGCGGGCTAAAAATACTGAGTGCAGAATGTCGAGATCTCGAAGGCCTCCTATGTTTACATGTAGATGCTAAAAATTCTAAACTGCATGCAGTTTCCTTCAATATTTCTGAGACGTTGTCCAATTCAGCCCGAACGACCACTGCCGTTTTGAAAACCACCTCGAGCACGGTACATGTACCTTCTACCAGCGGACATCAACAACTTTCAACCACGTCGCAAGGTAGGTCAATGAGTTTATAGTGAGGTCGAGATGCGTCACTTCTGTTACAAATATACGGAAGCTACTAAGTATACGGATGCTATGCCCTTTACCAGCTAGGACCTTCCCCGATTTTTCCTCCGACACAAAACCTACTTCAGCCGATAGCGGATTATTTTCTTAAAACTATATTGAGTGCAAAATGTAGCGCCGTTCCAAAAGGCCTGTCAATGTTGCACGCTAAAAGATTTCAAACTGCATACAGTGAATTTCCTAATGCCCCAATCACAGTGAGCTAGTTCTCAGTACGTTCTTGAAAATTTTGCAGAACGGGCTCAAACTGTCTGCAAACGGAGTGGACGTAGTGGCAACTTTTTACAGTCTTTTTTTACGAACTTCATGGACGGGAAGGGTGCTCCGGAACATTCAATGCATTATTTTGCCAAGGGTTACACGTTCCAGCCCGTTTTACGATTTTTTTAGGACGGGGGAGGACGTTTTGAGAAATACTTCAGTGTGACAGGCCCTTAACACATGTATTTCAGAGCCGTCATCCACTTCCGTTCGGACGACCACTGACGTGTTGGAAACCACCTCGAGCACGGTACCTTCTACCAGCGGACTTCAACAACTTTCAACCACGTCTCAAGGTAAGTCGATGAGGGTTGAGATGATTTGTAAATTGTTAGCAAGGTACGGATGCTATGCCCTGTAGGCCTATCAGCTAGGAATGTTCCGCGATTTTTCCTCCGCAACAAAAACTACCTCATCCGCTAGTGGGTTATTCTTCAAAATTGTGAGTGCGAAATGTAGGCCTAGAGCTCCAAAAGGCCTCCCAGGTAGCACGCTAAAAGATGTTAGGTACATACATTTTCCTACAACATTTCAGAGCCGTCATCCACTTCTGTTGGAACGACCACTGACGTGTTGGAAACCACCTCGAGCACGGTACATGNGCCGCAAAAAGCACTGTCCTGAGAAATTTCCGACGGTAAGTATCGAAAATGATGACATAAAAATACACCTGATAACGAACTGAATGAATTGGACATCCTTGATAAAAACGATTTGATAGAAGTGTTCAATTCGTCGAACACCACAAATTGAAGGCAGAAAAATTACCTTATAAACCGGAAGTGCGGATAAATAATGAATATTGAAGTCGTAATCCTAGTCGTTACGACTTGAAACACGACTATAATATGTGCGATTTACGTGCACTTCCGATTACGAGTCGAAATTATTCTGCCACAAAGTTATGGCATTTTACGATGCAAACGTCTATCAAATCGTTTTTTTTCAAGGATGTCCATAGCAGACTGCAATTCATTCTGGTAGTTGAAGCCGGAGTCGGAAAGCTGCGCATCCTCTCTATTATGGAATTTTTGATGCACTAGAGGTAATCATAAGTGCAAGGTCAGGCAACGATCCCTATAACCACGCTGGTGATTCAAACACAAAGGGTCGTATTCATAAAGCGGTTCTATCATTAGAACCGTCTTGGGCCGGTTCCAGGTATCGTCAAACGCTATACTTGGAACCGGCCTAAGACGGTTCTAACAATAGAACCGCTTTGTGAATACGACCCAAAATTATTTTATTCATACGCGAAGTCGTTGACGCATAACTAATGGTGCTTGTCGTATTCGCAGTTCATCTGGTAAATGGAAGGGGTGACGGGTGATTACATAATAAGCTGTCACCCTTCTATTTCCCTAAACAACTGCAAAAATAGTCAACACGATTAGTTATGCATGGGTAAAAATCGCGTACGAAAAAAAGATTTTTACGTTTGAATCACCAGCGTGATAACGAAAACAAAGAGTTCTCTCACCCACCTTGGAGATTGTGTCCAGTGTGATATTGCTGGTTCCATTTCAATACCGTTGACTGTGACAGTCTAGAGTTGGGAAGCTTTCGCAATCCCCAGAGTTGAATGGCATCGACGAGGAGATACGTTGCGAAGTCTGTGATGAGTAGGAGACGGTTTAAGTCCATGGACCTCAGCTGCAGTGGTGTCATTACCATTACAAAACGTCTCTGAAAGAAGTGAAGAGGAGAGATTTTTGATTGAAGTGACCACCGAACAGAACGATAGACGTTCGCGCTGGGGTTTCAGGGCTTGGCGTACATGATAAGCACTGGCCTACATTGCAACACCCAACAAACAACTCGCCATTGTCCCAAAAAGAGACCTATTATTTGATCTGCATCCATTGAAACTAAGAGTACCATCGGATTCAGACGACTACAAAAAGAGAAATAAAGTCCTCTGAATTTTGCACAACCCTTGGGAAAGTTTATTTATGTCTTGGCCAGCCTGCCCTCTTCAATTGATGAACAGAAGAGTAGGCCAAGAGGTATCTAAGCCTGTGCGTTTCTTTCTAGAAATCCAAATCATTGCAAATGCACTCAGATATCGGCTTGAGCTTGGAGAGTGCTGTTTATTCCTGGATGGAGAGCGTGTGGTTGACCGATGCCATGACGTCACAGCGCAGTGGAATAATGACGTCATTTCTTCCGTTGCGTTGGTAACGTCGTTTCCATGAGGCAACGCGGTGGAAACGTCACAATGTAGTGCGCATGACGCAATGACGTCATTTTCTCCTTGGCACTGGCAACGTCGTTTCCATGGATGAGAGGAGTGGAATAACACCGAATTTGCAAACGTACGGATCTTGTTCTGCAACTGCTTTATCATCACCGCAAAAATGGGTAAGAAAAGCAATAGGCCTAGGCCTGGGTCCCATGATCGACGAAAGTGATAATGGATCGTGTTCGGGATTCGTTAATTCAAGAGATGGGAGTTTTCGCAATTGCGTAGCCTAGGCCTAAAAGGCGCCGCTCCACGTGACAGTTTTCTATTGAAAGTTTGCTGTCAGATAGTCAATTATTGCTGTCAGATAGCAACAATACTGTATGACAGCAATGAAAACTGTCACGTGGAGCGGCGCCTTAGCCTAGGCCTAGCCTGAAAAAGGCAAGGTTTAAGCATTGCGCACACGAGCGATTTTTTGAGCGATTTTCTAGGCGACTAGCCTTGCGACTACAGGAGCGACTGAACATATGTTCTAAAAAATTCACTGGGAGATCAGTCATGTCGCGGATGACATCACTAGCCGTGGTTACACCTATCCAAAATCCCCGGGGTTTTTGAGACACGGGGTTTTTCCGAACCAGAAAAAACACGGCGTTGACACGGCGAGCGGTTACACTACATGTGTACTTAAAATGCGATTGGTAATAAGTTCCGTATCCCGGCGATAGGGTCACTGCATGTAGGCAACTCTGCATAATTAAGTGGCTGCTGGAGGCGTGAAATAGCCTATACGCATGCGCTTCACTCATCAATTTGCATCGCCGTCTGTCGGGGTGCGTGGAACTAGAAATAGACACGGGGATTTTGCGGTTACACTACATAGAATCTCCGTGCTTAAAATAGCCCTGGCGTTGCCCCTTCGATATCGCTGGGGCTAATAAGCACGGGGATTTCAGACACGGGTCTATTTAGACCCGGCGATTTTCAGGTGTAACCGCAAAATCCCCGGGGAAAGCACGGAGATTTATGTAGTGTAACCACAGCTTATGATAGACCTCAAAGGTAATTATCGCATGCGACCTAGTAGTCGCATCGGTAGTCAGTCGCCCCCATTTTAGTCGCTCGTGTGCGCCATGCTTTAGCGAGGATTCCTTTCAGGTCGTTACAGCGGATTGTTCGCGTCTGTCCAAAGTGAACCAAAAATAATAAAACAACCCGTTTTATTCGTAACAACAACTGGTAAATGCATTGCGGCGGCCGCTCCGGAAACTTTTCTGTGGTATCTTTGACTCGGTGCGAATAGTCTGCTTTAAGGCCTGCTGGAACATCCAAAAGTTGAACCATCGCTATATAATGGCTGGTATTCATAAAAGTTAGCAAATGCTTTTACTTAAGATTTGCACAGCAAGGTCCAATGTAAATGTACCACAAAACCTGAAGTAAAAGCATTTGCTAGCTTTTATGAATACCAGCCATTGTCGTAGTAGGCCCAGTCGCCAAATCAAATCTTACGTTCAACTGGCGTTAAAATGTTCAGTTTTAGGGTGCTTCGGTCGAAAGAAAGTCCTTAAGTACACAGTACAGCAGACACAAACGGAGTCGGAAACATGCGAAGAATATACGCAGACAGATCCAGACACGGAGACTGCAGAAAAGATTAAAGACCTCGAGTGTGCACTCGAAGCCGCTAAAAAACAATGCGCCGATTCGCAAGGTTCGCTACAGAGAATCCACAAGAGTATGTCGCAAGAAATTGAAAGTTTGAAAGTTGAGGGATACGAAAAAGACCGCCAGCTGAAGGACGAGGGGGCGATGTTGTATCGCTGCAAGTCGGACCTCGCAATGGAGAAACTGAGAGTTGAAGTGCTGACTGAAGTTTACAACAAAGCGAAGACCAAATTTACTCACGAGAGGGAGAAACTGCGGTCTGCTGAAGAGAAATTAGCAACGGTACGTTGTACACAGCCACCCCCTCAGTATAAGGGCCAATTCATACTTTGCGTTAGTGCGCTTTGCGCTTGTCCGTTTCCTGTGTGAGTGCGTGGTAGAAAAAGTAATTTTATTATTGGTACCACACATAAACATAGGGAACGCACAAGCGCATAGCGGAGAAGTATGAACCAACCCTAAGTATCCAAAGGTGGCTGGCTGGCTGCCTGCCACTGGACGTCTGAATAAGTAATTAAAACCAACCGTCTGGGCACTTGTACTGAGGGTGGACCTATTCTGTGACAAACAATCTCAAAAATAGGGATGATACCCCGGGAAAACGGGCCGTATACTAGTATGTAGGCCTGTACGGCGCCTTCTAAAGCAAGCGCAGATTTGCGACAAAACTCAATGCGTTAGGGGTGTTTTTAAAGTCGACTGACCCAACACTGTCGACTCGTCATTCAGCCGGGTCAGTCGATTTTAAAAGACGCCCCTAACGATTCGTGTTTTGTCGCCAATATGCGCTTGTCTTTATAGTACCCGTCCGAGTCTGTCATCGCACATTAGAACAAAATGAGACCATATTCGTGAAGGTAAAAAACCGAGAATGCACGGCCCATGTTTTCTTCATGAATATAGCGTGTCTGTGTGTAGGCAATCGTCGACGAATGCATGCCATGTTTTGTTCATAGAGTGCGTCCGTGTGTAGGCAATCGTCGACGAATGGGTGTCCATGTTTTGTTCATACAGTGTGTGCGTGTGCATTACAGGTGCAGGAGGAACACAACAATGCACTGAACAAGCTGAAGGAAGAGCACAAGAAACAACTTGGCGAGTGTGAGTTCAAGATTCTAGAACTCAGACATGCCGAATACAGAGCTCAGGAGGACGAAAAACAGTGGGAACAGGATGTGTTCTGCACAAAGGGGGCGTATAAAGTTTTGGAAGCACGACATAAGGAACAGACCAAGTTGTACCGCGACGCGATAGAGGAACTTGCGTCCACCAAGAAAGAATTGGATGAACAGAATCGAGCTTTTAAAAATCTCGAATGCAAGTCGAGGCAACAAGAAGCAGCGAATGAAAGGCTGCGTGAATCTTACCAGTCTATGTTGGCCGATTCCACGAGCAAGGAACGCGCCTTGTTGGCACAGAGCGCAGGAGAGAGTGGTAGGATGTTGAAGTTATTGCTGAAGAAGGAGATTGAGATAACGGACTTGAAATCAACATGTAGACCAGCATGGGTTAATTAGTTTCAGTGGGGCAGAGCAACTTCACGTCACTGGCGTCCAATTTCAACATTCAAAAATCGACAATACAAAAATCTTCAATACAATGAACAACAACACATAAAGTATAAACTTTTATTACGATACGATCGTTATTTCCGCAGTTGAGACAGGCATGTATCATGCCCAATACGTTTTACATGGGAGAAAAAAATAAATTGAATAATACATGTAAATTGAAAGGAGTTTCCGATACAATTTCACAGCTGCACTCTTGTGTTTTTATTTCATACTAACTGTACAGGAAAACATGCAGTTGAAATCACACAATGATTGTAGAATACAGTGCTCACCACATGCCAGAGTAGATTCTGAAATCTTCTAAGTCCCACCTAGATGTCAAATTATCGCGAACAATGCTAGAATTAAGACTGCAGTGACTGTGTGTGCTGCAGTAAGTTGCCTACAATTTCGAGAAGGTTTACATGTACAAGATTGTATGTAGCCTACCTTTACTCTTAATAGAAATAAAGGTTTTTTGAGGTTCTGACAAACCCTTATGGGTTCTTCACAGAGCGCAAATGTGCTAACCAAGGTACTTCAGTGAATGAAAAACCCTCAAGAGGTTTTTTCAGAGGATGAAAAACCCTTAAGGGTTTCATGTGTTGTGAAGAACCTTTTAGGGTAGCATATTTGTGCCCTGTAAAGAACCCTTAAGGGTTTTTCAGAACCTCAAGACCCGCCGTCCCACTCATCCTTTATTTTTAAGAGAGTAGGGTCTACATGTATACATGTAGGTAAAACTGTACGTCAGTTGCTCAGAGTCGATCAGGTTGGCTGTGGTCATCATTGGCGTAAACTGACATTTAAAGCTAGACTTTGGAAACAGGTTAATTGATGCAACAGCTCTTCCGTATATCAAGTGTACACTAGACAGTGTACAATATAGCCATTACTTCATTCACCCACACTCCCACTCGTCATTAGTTAAGTGAAGAAACTGCCGTTACAACAAGGAGGAGAGATCTTTATTTCGTCAACAAACATTTAGAACTGGGGCATTATCCATGTAGATGTGAAGTGTGGATCGATTCGGCTGATGCATCAGGCAGTGCGGCACAGGGTCGAAGAATTTCTGAAAAAAAGCAAAATTATGAGCTATGACTTTGAATGGTATTGAACACCCTTAAAGGGACTAGGAAAATTTTTCAAGCTTCGGTTATTACAAAATGCTAGTCTTTCATGATAAATTCCCACCGTCAATTCACTTTTTCAATTAACTGTTAATTACTGGCACCCAGACAAATCAGTTATCACCACACCATGGAGCATTCACCACGTCACTGGGAACCTAATCAACATAATAGAGTACAGGCTCGCTCCATGCAAAACATACAGCGAGAGGTTCCCAGTGACGTGGTGAATTCTCCATGGTGTGGTGATGACTGATTTGTCTGCGTGCCAGTAATTAACACTTAATTGAAAAAGTGAATTGACGGTGGGAATTTATCATGAAAGACTAGCATTTTGTAATAACCGAAGCTTGAAAAAATTTTCCTAGTCCCTTTAAAGCCATGCTGTGCCATTGCCATCTAAAAGCCTAATAGGCCTACTTACGTGTTCTAGCCTGTGAAAGACAGCTTTGCTGGGACACCTATTTACATGTATAACGGAAGTTCAATCTCATCGTGGGAGTTATTAAGCGGGTCCCTTTTAACCAGTCGATTTATACTTAAGATACAGAATAGCACAAAATTGACACACAAAATGATAATAAGCAAGAAGTCAATCTCCAGAATTCACGAATTTTCGACCCCAACCGGGTCTTTTTCAAGTGGAACTTTACAATCTGAAACTCTAGAAAAGACTGGAAACTCTAGAAAAGACTTTTCTAGAGTTTCTAGAGTTTCAGATTGTAAAGTTCCACTTGAAAAAGACCCCGGTTGGGGTCGAAAATTCGTGAATTCTGGAGATTGACTTCTTGCTTATTATCGATTTATACTTACGTTGAGAACGTTCGGTGTTGGATGTTCATATCTGGGCGATTCATGATATATGTTGAGGGCCCATCCGAATGCATTGAGTTCTCCGGAATTGTACAAGAGGAATGCTGGGTAGAAGTCGTCACAGCTCATGTTTTCGGAGTAGTCGTACCAATAGTGATTACCTGCAATGCATACAGAGTTCGAAAGGAGCACCTCGTACGGATAGGTGCCAGTAGGGTGTCTGCCCATTCAGCCTTTTCTCAATTTGCCTTTTTCTGCAATTTTGCAAATTAACACACACGCAAATTGGACAAGGCGGAATCGGAAAAGGCGAATAGAGACAGAGGCAAAATGGGATAAGGCAGGATTGGAAAGGGAAATGGCGAATTGGGATAAGGTGAAATGAATACTTTTGAAGGCGAAATCAAAAAAGGCGAATTGAGAGAAGGTGAAATGGGCATGAATCACCACCAGTTGGGTTTGTAAGCGTTTTCCATGGAAGACACGCGTGTGCGTCTCCATAAGGTACATCTAAGCCCCCCCCCCATAAATGCGTAAAAAACTGCAGAAAAGTTGGGCTTCTTACCCATGGTGACAAAGCATTTTCCCTTCTTCCACTTTGTACTCCCAATATCAGCCTCCCTCCTCGGGATGAGGACAGAGTCACTGACTGGATCTTGTCCCTGCTGGAGGAAGAGATTGGAGCCGGTGCCTTCGTTATCGTACTCATCTTGTGTCCGGCCGACAGAGCAGATGTTCCCTGAATTGGAAAGAGAAGAACGTGTTGATGGAATAAAGCAGGTGTAACAGTAAAGAATGTCCCCCTGTAAAAAGTGTCCGCTTCTATTGTTCAATGACGGAATAAGGTGCATGGCTATAGAAACCAATCACCAAAGATTAGAATGTAACAATAGGATCTTTTGTTCCTGGGACAGTTTTTCCTGGGGACATTCTTTCTTTTCACCCCTGTAGCACACACTCGGAGCCAACCTAGGAGTTCTCCTACGCCAGCCAGTCCGACGCCTGATACGAAAGGTCATAAAATGTCTAGACTAGTGTGCGCCTGCTGGAGTCGGGCGATGCCAAAGCGGGCAGCACACTTTCGTAACAACTTAAGGCGGTGACAGACCGGCGCGTAAGCAAAGCGTCGGGAAAGCGTTCAGCCAATCAGGGAGGCGGTAACACGGACCGAAACACCTACCGAGGAATCTAAAGGCCTGAACCCACTGACGCGTTTTCACGCAGCGGGAAAACGCACCGGCAGAAAATGCTTTGTTAAAAGGCAGCGGACCGAGAATATAACAAAGAATTTGTCGGGCGGTGATGAAACCGCGGCGGGAAAACGCGACAGTGGGTTCAGGCCTTAATAATAGCGGAACGCCTGCACGACGCGTCGCGTACGCGCCAGTCTGTCACCGGCTTTAGCTGTTGGTTGACAGGTGTAGCAAAAGTGTCCCTCGTACAAAAATGCTATCGACTGAGGGAAAAAAGTGTTTTCTGGGCCACCCCGCAGAAAACGCCGAGTTGGTTTTACCATCCTCTCTTATGTATTTTTGGTTTTACTGACTACTGTGCAGACATTAGTATTTCTTGTTTGTTAGCTGTTTAAAGGAAAACACGGGCAAACTAAAACCATGTGGTTTACTCACGCGGGGGCACAAAGTAGGCAGTCTCAAGCATGAGATTATTGGCAGCATCGAAGGTGAAAACATTACGATAAGTCAGGTTCTGCTTCGGGAATATACCCATCGGAATCTAAAATTTAATATAAAACAGTTTTAAAAATCGGTTTTTGCTAAAGTTTCTTTCTCGAAATACGACAAAATGCATAACTGGTTTATTCTCACCCCTCCCTGAATTCCAGCGATGAAACCATTCTTGTCATACAGCAACATAACGCCAGGGTCGTTATCCTTGATGTACCGAGTTCCCCGATAGGAGGCAGTATCTGCAATCGAACGGGAAAAACATAATAAAAGTTCGCACACACTATAGGACGTCCCAAAATGTATAACTACACCCCATATGGACAACATGCTTTTATTTTCCCTGGCCTCTATTAGGCAGATCGGAATGAGGGTTCAACTCGGAAATGAGGTGCTCGCGCCCAGCCACTCTGTAGGCCTACTTGATAATGGCCATTCATACTCGCGAGTCGGTACCCTAGTTATGCCAACTCTTTATGACCGTTACTTGGAAATGCAGTAACGTAAGAGTAGAAAAGACATTTGAACAAATATTAAATATTATTTCAGGAGTGCAAGGGCCCACTTAGGGCATTATAGCTACTCATCAAAAAAAAACTGGGCGATATTAACGATATGTAGGAGGAAACCGGAGCCCCGGAGGAAACCCACGATGTCGAGGAGAGATCACCCTCTCTACCACATAAAGCCACTTGCACGACCGGGGATCGAACCCGCGACCTCAGTGGTGGCAGGCCCCGCCGATGTTCCCACTGCGCCACCCCGACACCACAAAAGACATTTGGGATACCATGTGGCCAACTTGATGAACATCTCTTTTCGGTGACGAGAAAGATACAGCGAGAAAACACATCTTACCAGAACAGTCACCATTTTTGGTCCAACCATGATAAATAGCGTCTGCCTCTGTTCTCGGCATCCGATTGAAGGCCCATCCAAAAGGGTTCACTCCCCATGTAACTGGAATTTAAGTACGTTGATAAAGGATGGTCGTCACATTGAAAGAGGACGTCGGCATCGAGAAGAATATCGGTCAGAACCACAATTTTATTTAATGCAGGTTACAAAGTGGAATGTTGTCACGAGTAATGCCAAAATTAAGATTTACATGATGCACAGACAAAAACCTACAAATTGCCATCAGCAAAAACCCATAATTTTGTTGACGTTTGCTGAGGCCGGTGTAATTTATCACGTAATTATGATCAAAAATAGATATCTATTTTTGTTATGATCGAGTTGGAAAAAAACATCGAAAATCGAAAGAACGAATATGTTTGTGTGCAACACAAGAAGAACTTTTGTTGGTTGTCAATCCGCTCGACTTACCTGCTAAACCATCCCAAGACGGGCCTGAAAAATACAAATTGGGAATTTGGTCAATAAAAAGTGCAGTGGTTTCTCAAAGGCATTTTAGAATGGCCGGGGCTATTCGTACCGTGACGGTGCAAATAACGCCAAACCATATCTTATTCGTACCGTGACGGTGTGAATAGTGCGCCGCCGGTTCTTATTCGTACCGTGACGGTGTGAATAGTGCAGGAATAGCTCTTATTTACACCGTCACGGTGGGAATAGTGCGTGGAGAATGATTATTCGTACCGTGACAGTGATGTATAATTTCTGCACCGTAACTCGGACAGTGCGACTGTGGGCAGCAGATCTAAAATGATATTTTAGCCAGGGCAATTTTTTTCCTTTGACGCCGGGGTCCAGTGACCCCATCTTTCACAGTTAATGATGAAATGTTGCCTCTGCTATCTGATGATAAAATATTTTTCATAGGCCTAGGCTAGGCCTAATAGGTCCAGGCCCTAATTTTAAAAAAAAAGTTTGGCTCAAGAATTACGCAGTTCCCCGTTTTCCGACAGTCACATGGATCGATATCAAGATATCGATAAAAAGACGAAAAGAAGAATAAAAGGAGGTGAAAGAAGAACTAAAATAAAATAAAAGAAGAACTGTCATGACGGGGCTCGAACCCGCGGCCTTCCGTTTGATAACCACCCACGCAAACCACTCCGCCACTGAGGCTCATGCTGCGAACGGGGTGGGGAATCATTAGATACTTTAGTAGGCCTACCGGTACCTTGCCCAAAAGCATTGATTATAAAACTTTTTTTCCTGGTAGTGGTTATAAATTAACGTTTTCATCAAGAATATTGAAAAAAAATCCGGTATTGTGCGAGATGATACAGGTAACTTCACCTGGCATGCCTTGAATGAAGCTCTCTGATTGGCTGTTTACGACGGTGTGAATAAGATCTGGTTTGGCGTTATTTGCACCGTGACGGTACGAATAGCCAGTGCGTTTTAGAATATTCTTCACAAAAATTATCCGGGAAATCGTTGACGTGTCATTCATTGTTGTATGGAATAGGAACAGTCAGCCGCCTTATTGCCAAAAGACGGCAGCAAAGTTCGAGTGAACCACTCCCAATTGGTGCTCAATCAACCATGAATGGATTGGGCCCTAGTGACTTCTATAGACATCCTGCGAAAGTCGGCCATGATAGGCCAGAAGGGGTAAACAAACCTTGGGCCTTGTGCTTTGTACAGACGGCAAGCACAAGAGCCAACTGTACAAATACACTAGGCCCCCTAGGCCGAGGTTAATGTTTACCCCTTCTGAGCTGTAATGGCCGACTTTCGCAGGATGTCTGGTCAACACTGATTGACAGATCACATTGCCCACTGACCACCTTGTCGCACAAAAACGCCCACGTGGAGCAGCCCTAGCGGTGGAGAAAGGAAGTAGAAACCAGAAGACGGGGACCCAGAATATTATAACGAACGACATTGCTTCAGTTTAATCTTGATTTTGGCAAACAATCAGGTGAAAGTTCGATGACTCATTCGCGCCTGGGTGGCCAGTCGACAGATGTTGTTTCCCCATTAGGGCCTACTGTTTGCATTGTTTTTATCATACCCGCAATCAAAGTTCTGCTGAATTCCCAGATAGAGTAGGCTATCTTGGTTGATCCACTATTAACCAGAAATCGCGTATGCAATTTGTCAAATACACAAGTATAATGCGTGCACTTTCCGTACCCTGGCCTTTGTTTTTGACTTGTGACACGAATCAATAAGGCATGACACATAAACGATTTATAGAGCCCACAGAATCTATGGTCGTTGACGTTGTTTGTGAAAATGATCTCCTCCACCACATTTGGGCGTGACCCCCCCCCCCCAC
>NMRB01001117.1:27493-39247 GCA_002633025.1 Notospermus geniculatus | reverse complement strand
GTCATTGCACGCTGCGATGGTTTTCTGGGACAGTCCATAAAAGATTATCACTGCCTGCAAAATTGACAGCCTTTGTACGTGTCTCTTTGTCATTTCGAAAGGTATACATAAGGGATCTCATTATGACTGGGTTTAGGACACATATATATAATAAACATTATGTATTTTATAGTGACATTTACTTCAGAGTCCCCAGGAGTGGATTAACTAAAGAGGATTACCGTTCATATAGTAATATCTTATCCTCAGTCATAGCAGATTAAGACGGCAATGCCTTCCGGGAAAGGCCCTGCGGTAAGTTTGACAATTTCATCAGGGTGATGATGAAGATTGGTCTAAACTTCGTTAAAAATTAGGAGGGCGCCTACTAGCACCACACGGCATCGCTGCGAGCGTCCTGACCGAAATTTCTTTTTTCTAACGTTATTTTAGTTTACTTCTGGCATGAAAATAACCCGTTTGTTTTGGTCACCCGACAGTAAAACTTACATCATCTTGTAGTATATGAAAATTTCTGTAATTCCATTGCTTTTTTCCTTAGAACGACGAAATGTGATACCGATACATGCACACGTTTTGTCTCATTATTCCTGTAGAAAAATGTTACATGTCACTTTTTCATGACGCATCGTCAACACCAAAACGCGCCGACCTGTCGGGATAAACAAATGAAATGGTTCATGGACCATGTGCTCACCCGGTTGGAGATAATAGTGTTGGGACAGATGAAGGTACATATCAGTCATGAGTGCAGTCATGAGTCAAGTCATTCCCGAGTTACAGGGCTTTGATCATGATTTTTGGGTTATGCCACCTGGCGGCAATATTGGATATCAGATCAGGCCAAAACTTCACAGGCACATAAAGGTCATCTAGAGGGAGCCATGTATCGAATTTGAGCAGTCCAGGTCAGGTCATTCCTGAGTTATATCACTTTGATGATTTTCGGGTTATGCCACCTCCTGGCGATATTGGAAGTCAAATCAGGCCAAAATTTGACGTCCTTGTAAAGGTCATGTAGAGGGAGGTACATATCATGTTTGAGCAATCTAGGTCAAGCCGTTCCTGAGTTATAGCACTTAGATGGTTTTCGGGTTACGCTACCTGGTGGCCATATTGTATGTCCGGTCGGGCCGAAACTTTACGTGCACGTATAGATTATCTCGAGGGAGCCACGTATCGCATTTGAGCAGTCTAGGTCAAGTCATTCCTGAGTTACAGCACTTTGATGATTTTCGGGTTATGCCATCTGACGGTGGAAGTCAAATCAGGCTGAAATTTGACGTGCACGTACAGGTCATCAAGAGGGAGGTAGGGCCTACATGTTTGAGAACTCTGGGTCAAGCCGTTCCTGAGCTATAGCACTTTGAATTGTGGTATGTTCTGCGGTCTATTATGCTAGTCCTACATACATGCAATGATGCGAACTTCATGTATGGTTTTTTTCTATGATGGCTTTCTTTTTAATTTTAAGTCAGACTTCCTTGATAAAGATAGATGTACAGAGAGAGTATGAAGAATAAAGAACCTGAACAAAATGGTTGAGAACAAAAAAATGTGTCAAATGCTTACTGGTTTTGTAAAAGACTAATACGTGTCCAAAACAGGGATGTTTTTCTCTGAGGTCAACTTAAGTGTCACTTAGCGATTCGACGAGTCGAGAACCCTTCACGGGCCACGGCCCTACGTAAAATTTCCTGGTTTGTTGGTGAACAAATTACATGTATTTGTTCAGTGCCTATTTCATTGAATGTAGGCCTAGTCAATGGATACTCTGACTAAAACACGGTGCGTTTGATTTTGTGTAGGGAAGATGCAAGATAGCAGAGGACTTCGCAAACACACAACTTATTTACAGATACTTCTAACTAAAACGTAGTGGGCTCCATCCTGGGGTAGTTAGCGGTTGTTCGTGCTCACTTCCTAAAGGCGCTGCTCCACTTGACACTTTTCTTGCAGAAGTTCGCTCACAATCGGCAATTCACCATTGTTTGTGTCCTATCGGCTTACGCTGGGACTAATGACACAAACAACTGCTCGCAGTTGAGTTGCCCATTGTGAGCCAACTTCTGCGAAAAAACTGTCAAATGGAGCAGCGCCTGAAGTCACCGCACGCAATACACACTGCTGTGGCCCCTACGGTGTCCCATGAACAAATGATTATCTCAGGAGGAGTGGGAGAAAGTAAACACGGTACTTTATTCAGTTGAGCATGTTAGGATGTTTGAAGCCGTCGGGGCTCTCGCCAGAGCCACATTTACCAAGGACAACTTCTCACATTGCACCGCCACCGTCACCGAAACGGCGAACGTCAGACGACTGTGTTCTGGCATGCAGGTGCTAAGGAGCCATAAATAAAAAGATAATTTAAAAATAAAATAAAATAGAAATATGATGAAATATAATATGATAATTCAACTGTTCACATCGCATCAGCTAAGCGTGCGCTGATCGTCAGCAGTAAATCACATCCACAGTCCAAATCAAATTTTGTGGAACGCCTATCACTCATCAAGACCTACGTGGTGGAAGATATTTCCTTCGAACAAATGGCTTAAAATTCCATCCATTCACGGAATCGAATGCGGACTCCTTCAAACACGCCGCGGGCAGATGTCTGAGACACGCCGGACAATCGGTCATCACAGCGTGGTCTGAGTCTACTCGTGTCACTGTAGTTCATTAGAATGATCCTCTTCGTCGGGTGGTAAAATGACGCTACAAAGTATCGGCGATGTGTGAAATTTGAGAGACGTCGTTCTCTCCGAAGGATTTACGTAAGCAAGGCAGCAGTAAAAATTCGATCAAATGTTGAAAGTTTCACGCATTCACACTCCAAAACTGCGACTGGATGACTATGTGTAACACTGGCGGGATATACGGACAGTGCATTTCGAGTACACGAGGTTTGTAGCCGAATTATTCCAGGCCATGCTAGGAGCCTAACATCTGATTCATTAATTGATGAATTTTTCGATCATTGGTACATGTAGATTCTGACGACTCATTTTCGAAAACATATCTGCGACTCATTTCTATGAGTTTTATGTCCGTGACAGGGCTCACAGTCACAATTTTTAATCTCGAAGAAACGTTTTACGTATATATGCTACCAGGTTAAGGTACTGTCACACTGAAGTAGTTCTCAAAACGTCCTGCCCCGTCCTAAAAAATCGTAAAACGGGCTAGAACGTGTAACGTTGGCCAAATAACGCCCCGAAGTTCTGGAGCACCCTGCTATCCCGTCCGAGCCCGTCCATGAAGTTCGTAAAAAGACTGTAAAATACGTCCACTCCGTTCGCATACAGTTTGAGCCCGTTCGGCAACATTTTCAAGAACGTACTGAGAACTAGCTCAGTGTGATGGGGGCATTAGGAACGCACAATCAGTGAAATGGTTTCACTGAACGATCTAACGGACATGAATATTACAATTGCTGCCAGATGAAAAATATGGAATCGCAATCACCTCAGTAATGCGGAGACCTAAAGAAAAGTTAATGACAGTTCCAAGAATGACAAGTGTTTTGTAATGATTGATTGTGAAGTGGTCAACAGGATGGGTCAAGTCTACACAATGCGATTCTCCGACTGCAAATATTTACGATGCAAATTCCGTGGCAGCATATCGGGTGGGCTAAAAATCGAAAAGCGTCACTTGAGGAATCTGAGTTGTGATCCTTGGGAAAACGGAAAAGCTATGCACTTGCAAATTGCGGGGATTATTTGTTGTGCTGTACAAAATAATCGCTGTAATTTGCAGCTAAATAGCTTTCTCCATTTTCTCAAGGATCACAACTCAGATTCCTCAACTGACGAAAATGAACAGCCCCTTTTCATCTTGGGTCAATGATATTTTGTGCCTGAAAACACGTGGTGATTATCAGTTTATGGAAAGAAGTTCAATATGTACATCATAATACAGGTGTGACAGGAATCAGCGTCCTAGGAATGCAGATCCGCCAAACAATAGCCCGCTGTTGAAAGGTTGTGTTCAAATGGCCATGGTCTCTCTAGCCATATATTCTAATCCCTAACTGAACAATAAGACCGAACTTTGATTCCAGGGGGACTTCGATTCCTTTCACACCTGTTATAAAAAGCAACGAATTGAAAGTTTACAACTTGTTGAAAAATGCAATGCGTCGTTAGCCTTTTTGGCAATTAAATCATTTCTGGGATCTCTACTAGAAAGTGCCTGAGGAAGACCCCAGTTGGGGTCGAAAATTTGCGAAATTCGAAGACGACTTTACGTATCATATCATTTTGTGTGTCATTCGTTGTGCTCTTTGTTGGATATTTGGCAATTAAAGAATGCCATATGTTTACGCTATGATATCTAATAAATAGAGTCACTGAATAAGTCAGGAGAAATGAACTGATCACATGCTATGCTTTTTATTCATGATCGGAAAATCAGGTCGTAGTCTTTGATGCACGCACCAATTCTTCATTGACATGTCTCACAACCCGATCGAAGGTGAGCTGTGGTTATAAATTTATGCGAAGTTATGAAATGCCGATTCTCGACCTACTATTGATATGAATGTCAGGGGTAAATAAATACAGTCAAAATTTATGTACGAGTACATGAATTGGTGACAGCAACAGACGGCACGGAAGTATTGCCAACTATGGGGTAAAGACAGACGGCTGAAAGTTCCTTTTAGAAAAGCATTTCAACCGAGAAATAAAAACAAATTTAAGTTAGAGATCATCCAACTATGTATAATGGTACTGACGTCAACGCTATTGATAGCTACATGTGGTGTACATGTATGTATTTGTATTAAATTTTTCCGTCAGGGCCGACGCTATAGCATTATTGGCCCAGGTCGAAGGAGGGCATCTCAGCTTACTCATGTTCCTCCATGGATGGGACTTCTTGCCCTTGCAACATGTGCAAAGACACAAAGGTACAAGGCACCCCATGCAACGGACTGAAGAGCACACCGAAACACGTAATGTGTAAAAACCAGCCATGGGCGCAGCCATCTTTGATGCAATGCATTGTGTGTCTATAAATTAGCCCGGACTCTGTATAAGAATGCGAACAAATTGTCAAATATAGCCTAAAATCTCTCGGTAGTGCTGGTGTTAGTGTTACGGACATCGAGGCGTGCCACAAANGCTCTCTATATGAGATTATTATGTTTGTATATTGATTGATCTTGTAAACAGGCCGAAGCACCGAGCAACGCCGGCGCTGTTTGGCCGCTGACTAGTGCTGCCATCATGCGGTAAATCGACGGGAATCTGGCTATTGTAAGCAGTGTCTATGAACGACAGGTATGAGTGAGAAGACACTGCGCAAGGAGTGTAGGCTATCAGGGCTCCTCGATAGCTGTTATGTGGTGTTGCAGACAATAGGGAGGTTTCGAAATCAAACGATAAACGTAAACGTAAACGTTAACGACAACTTTATTTTTGTACCGAAAATGCAATGCAAAATCTGGTTAATGTGTAGTATGAAAAATAACGTTGTTGTAAAGTTTTGGTTTATCGTTTGATTTCGAAACCTCCCCATTGAAAATCATTAACTTTTCTAAACTGGAGTGTTTAAGAAATGCCTCGATTCCACCAGCATATGGTGTCGGCGTTCGAATCACTTCTACGTTGAGTGCATTAACTGTTTCCACCGCAGTTCGGCGCTGACGCGAAAGTGCGGTTGAAACAGTCAATCGACTCAACATAGAAGTGATTCGAACGCCGACGCCATATGCTGGTGGAAACGAGCCCTACGCTAACACTAACTCTGCCGTACATTTGCAATGTAAAAATAACGTTAACGTTAGTGTTATCATGAGGGAGGTTAAGAAACCAAACGATAAACATAAACTTTGCGACAACGTTATTTTTCATACTACACATTCACCAGATTATATAGGCTACACTATTGCATTTTCGGTACAAAAAATAACGTTGGATCGTAAGTTAACGTTTATCGTTTAATTTCTTAAACTCCCTAATAGTGGGACGATCTCTTAAACACTCGACTATCTAACACCACAAACAGTTGTACGAGAGTTTTTTTTCTTTAAGGTGGCGTTCCACAACCCCATCTATTCCATCGGCAATCCAGCAGACCCCCAGGCCGGTCCAGACCATGATGGGTTTGTTGAAATTACCGGAATGCCCTCGGAGTCCTTATCGATGGACGATATCCGCCTTATTGACCAAACACCCTCGATCTGGCACACCATCAAAACCCACAAGCTACTCTCCGGTATCCTGGTCACTGTCGCTGTTGGGGTTGTAACCGTCGTTGTGGTTCTGTCACTATTCTACACAGGTAACCAGTTCCTTGCTTTTTCCAATCCTACTCTCAACATACAGCTCTGCAAAAAACTATACCCGTGGTTACACTACATAAAATCCCCGGGTTTTTTGTGGTCACACCTAATGTATGAATTGCTGGGCTTCAAGAAACCCGTGTCTGAAAACCGTGAAATCCCCGTGTTTACGTTAGTTCTTCGCACGGCTACAGATGGCGCAGCCATTAAGTGACGTCGTTTTCGCGCCTCCAACAATGTGGGCCAATAGAGAAATGACCGAAGAATCAATACATGCAGCGCAACTGTCGCCGGGCTACTTAACTACAATGTAGTAGTGTGACCTCTCGCCGGGATTTTCGTATAGTACACGGGTTTGACACGGGTCTGGCAAAACACGGGTATTTTGAACAAGTGTAACCTTAGCTAATTAGACCACCTCTATTTGACTCACGCATTTTCCATTAAATAGGTCCCACAAACTCTCCAATCATTCCATATGGACTGATTTATTGTATTGGTTGATTTGCTCAAACTTCACCAAGACTATACATCAAACATAGAAATTGACTTCCCATAATGAAGAAACAATGGAGCTGTTAGAAGGACGTTGTCAAAAGTTCCGACTAAAAGGAAGGACCAGGGGTAGCGAGCATAAAGAGGTCGTAACCCTACGTCAGGCCTAAACCAGGCCGTAGTGCAAGGGCCACAACGAGCACTACGCCTGGCTTAGGCCAGACGTAGGGTTACGACCCCTTTTTGCTCGCTACCCCTGGGGCCGTATGCATAAAACATCTTAAGTGTAAGATTTTCCTTATCTTTTGTTTGGAACAATAGTTTAAGGGAAATTTTACACTTAAGATGTTTTATGCATACGGCCCCAGGGACCTTATTCACGAAGCTCCCGTAACTTACGGGAGTGCGCAAACTATTGTCCTTTTGCGGACAACCTATTGTTCACTATCAGCCTGACAAAGGATTTGCGTACCCTTACAGTTACGGGAGCTTTGTGAATAAGGTCCCTGAAGTGCGTACATCTACTATGTAGACAGCTGTCCACTTTACATCGCTTCTAATCGAACCTAAGTTCTTCGAGCAGCATTTATAGCATCATACGCTCTTTATGCTTAATTACGACTGAAGTCATATTTTTACAAGGTAATAAGTATACTTGAATACAGTGTGGCAAAAAAGGGTGAATAAATTTTGTGGGACCTATTTAATGGGAAATGAGGGGAAATAACCAGGGTGGTCCAATAATTTTTTCCAGAGCTGTATGTGAAAATTGCAAAAAAAATATAGCTTAATCTACAAAGTCGTCTTTGAACTGAGCCAAATCTTTGAGTTGATTCGGGTGTCAACAATTTATTCGTTCATCAGTCCATCAAGGACCACCTCTAGCCAGTGGATAAAATAGTCTTACTCGCTATTTCTTTGTCCCAGCAGTGCCAAAAAGCGTTCATATTTTGTTCTGCTGATTTGTTTGCAGGCAACATTCCGGGTCTCGGCCCATCGAAACCAGTCGCGGGTACTCCACCTACGACAACTCCTGGCACAACAAAGACAGCGACGACAACAAAACCAACGGCAATAACAACAGCAGAAGCACCGACTTCTTCTTCAACGACGACCACAACCAAATCTGCTCCAACGACGACAACGACATCTGCTCCAACGACGACAACGACATCTGCTCCGACGACGACAACGACATCTGCTCCGACGACCACAACGACATCAGCACCGACGACTACTACAACTGCTCCGAATCAATGCGTTGCAAATAACGCTTTTTTCAGAGAGTTGTGTATGAGCTTGGTCGACTGGACAACGACCGTGACACCGAACCTCATAAATCATTACAACTTCGTAAGTATTTTGTCTCGGTCACTGACAGTGCTCTCCCTAATGACGGACATGATACTCTAAACTTCCACTTATCTGTCTCATTCCTGAACTCGGAAAAAAATGACTAAATCCTAAGTTGAAGATAATGGGGTGTAGGGGTATGGTCAGAAACAGTAATGTCCTGTCCACTTGCTTGTCCCACTCCCGAGCCTGGCAAAGAATGACAGCATGCGATATCTTCAACTTTGGATTTGGACATTTTTTTTCCGAGTTCAGCAATGGGACAGGTAAGTGGGAGTTTAGAGTAGATAGTGTATGAAGAGCACAGTGCATGCACTTCAGTAGATAGAATGTGCGGAAGGCGTTTACGTTGCTAAAGTACTCGCAGCTGCCATTCCGATAGACAAGGCATGAAATCTAATCGCGCGTAATCTTGCTGGTCATAAGTATGCCTAGGCCTAGGTGTAGATTTACCGGTACACAAGAAACGCAGCCTTGCCTACAAGTCGTATGAGGTTTTCGCCGAGTGCATTTGCTTGATACATGATGCTTCGAACACTATGATAGTGGCTGCTTCACTTTTCGAATTGTATCATTTTCAAAATTTTAGGCCCAAGCCCGTGACGCCATGAAGTCCATATTCTCACTACAGATAAAGGCGGATCATTTCTGTGATCGCCGGATCCTGCTACACTTTGCCTGCTCCGTGTATTTTCCAAAATGTGTTGGGAATAAAGTTATCAAACCGTGTAAAGAGTATTGCCAGGGTAAAGTATTTGCATCCTAGTTCGTTGATACGTAGCCTGCTAGCTTGACGCAATGACAGACGGCTACCAGATCTCATATTTTTCACCGAAAGGCCCCGAAACCGTTGAAAACCAGGAAGGAATTGTGTAGGACCGCCATTGCAGTGCAGCCGCATAACGGCTTCCATTACTTTTATTTTCCATTTAGTTTTCATTTTTCCTACTACACCAGTTCAGTTAATGTACATTTTTGTTACAGATACATTCAAATTTTGTAACGGCATTACCAACCTCGACACCTTCATGGAGGGGTGTGTTGCGTCCTACCCATCAGCGGCATCTAGCGGCGAATCGTGTGTATCTCAGCCAAAACGTAAGTATCACGTGTTGGCATACTAGTGAGTGTTAAAAAAAGATCCTGACTGAACATCAGCTATCCCCCATCAAAAATGTACCCTGTTTCATTTCGTAATTCATAGGATACCTGTAGAGTGAAGAGGAATGATGTTCTTTACGCACTTGTCTGCACGGTTGGTCTAACTCTTCAGGAGAAAGATCTTTCCAAATGTACACTGTTAGAAATAACAGAAGATTTTACAGAAAATCTGTGCAGCAGAGTCCCCAGCACTGGATCTGTAAAATTACAGCGTGATCTGTAAAACTACAGACTTAAATAAATGTTAACAGAGACTTGACTGGAGGCTGACCAAATTATATTTTCATACTGCTCCCAGAAGGCATCATAATGGGATGTCCAATGGAGTCCAACCAATACAGGAAAACATGAATCATACCATTAAAAAATGATGTAAATTTACAGAAAGTGCTGGTGACTCTGCTGCAGGCACTTTCTGTAAAATTACTGCAAAATTACTACTGTAAAATTAATAATTTCTAACAGTGTATGTCTCATTATCATGTTATATGACAGTCACCATATTGTAGAACATTGTTAATTGTTAAGCTCAAAATTTTCATGACTCTAAATTAGTACATGTATTGAATCAAATGCCTTTTGTGTATCGAGCAGTATCATTTTTACAGCCTTCAAATGCGGTGCCGGTGAGTTTCTCTGCATGAACGGACGGGTCATTTCCAACAGATCTACTTGCATCCAAGCAGACAGGCGCTGTAACTACCAATATGACTGTACCGATCTGTCGGACGAGAAGAACTGTAATAGGACTTGTCCCTTGGAACAATACAGGTAGGCCAACTGCGGATTCAGGACATGCAATCTAACATCAGTTGACATCCAGCACTTTTGACGATGCTGAAAGAGTTGTTGCCACTGTTTGCGTAAAGTAAAGACCTTCATACACGGTGACTGATAGACAGAGGTCGAAAGTAATTGCTACAGTAGTCCATTCGATAATACTAGTACCTCAGTCTGTGTCAATGTCGAAGTGTCTATGAGAGATACGTCGGAAAATGTCGACTTTGCGCATTGTTCTGCGAAGCACAGTTGAACAGGCTATCGTGACTGATTTCGTCCTTCACCATGCAGTCTATGAAGGCTTTCACTGTAATGCAAAGAGGAGGGAAAAGTTGGGCGTTGAGAGAGGGACGCTATTTTGTACACCTTACTGAGGAGATTTTTGATGCCATACGCCTCCCACGTCGGCGACCTTCGGTAACCTCCGGAAATCCTCGGTATTCGATCGAGGTTTGAGGAGACCAAGACCTTACCCTTACCTTTAAATGTGTGGAATTATACGAATTAGAAGTACGGATTTGTTTTACAGCTGCAAAACTGGACATAGTGTCGCCGATCCCTCTACAGCCTGCATCAAAGTTTCGGAGCGATGTGACGGAAAAAATCACTGCAAGGACGGAAGTGACGAGGCCGAGTGCGATAAAAACTGTGGGAGAAACTGGTTCAAGTGTGAAAACGTAAGTGAAAATCCGAAAACAAAGCCCTTTCAAAGATAGTCGGCAAGATATCACGATGTTTGTCATGTAGCGCAATGGGGACCCTAGCCCACTGCCTCAATAGGTGTCACTAGTGGTTAAAACTATTGAAACGAAACTCTGACTGATCAGTTTCCCACACAAAAGGCGTCCATTGTACAGGACCGGGTTTCGGTGTGCTGCCCTCTTTCGTAGCTAGGATCACCATTAACCCTCCATGATACGACTAAGGTGAGTCAGGCTATTTTGTTTTTTAAGGGTGTGGATACTATCACTGGTGGAAAGTGCATAAACATGACTCGGCACTGCGATGGTATCAAAGATTGCTCGGACGGGTCGGATGAGAAGCATTGCCCAGAGCCAAAATGTCATGATCACGAAATGAAATGCGATCGCGGAATCAACAGGTTTGTGTGATTCGTCAAGTAACGTTCTTTTCTTCTTCGACCACTCAAAGTGCTCCGAAAATCTATAGATTTATCCTTTTCTCATCTCAGACAGCCTAAAGCCCCTTTCACACCGGGCCTACATGTACGTAGAGTTGCGTCGCACTACTTACGCTGTGCCTACGCTTGCCTACATGTACGTGGCAATGACGCCGAGGGATGCAAACCCGGATGCAAAGGGGTACGCGAGATGGCCGCATTGCCTACGCTGTGGCTACGCTGGCTTACGTGGCAATACGCCGAGGGATGCAAAGGGGTACGCGAGATGAACGCAAAAAGTTTAAGGCCAGCTTTCCATTGGCGCGTTTCCGTGCGCGGAAACACTCAAAAGCATTGTTTGTTTCCGCTTCGTTGGTCACGGCCCTACATGTTTAATTTTTTCGCGTATACTTTCGGCGTAGAGCACTGGACGTATACGCAATAGTGCACTGCCCTACAACAGGCCGACAAAAAATCCTTTGAGGCTGGCGTAGTGTTACATATGGAAGGGCATAGTGTTGCGTACTTTTGCTTAGTGTGGGTTCAGGGACTA